>NEWO01000968.1:2022-25361 GCA_003013225.1 Phalaenopsis aphrodite
GAGACCTATCCACTTCTGCGAGGGAGTAGGTTCCATCCCTTAATGGATTCCAACGGGTATGAAATTATCCAAAAGATTACCGTTACTTTACTGTCACCTCATGGACATAGTTAGGAGAGGAAGAAACCTACTCTGATCACCCGAGTCAGTTCAATTTTTCAGAGAATAGCTGCCAAGGAAGGTTGTTCAGTTGGTGAGTTACTCAAACGAGTGAGACGTGCAGTGTCCCCTCGCTTGAAGAAAGAAATTCTAAATGACGTTAGATCTGCGAGACGCTCCCAGAAGTCAATTGAAGCTTTACCTACTCGCATTCCTATCTGACTCCGCTTGGGAAGCAGAGTTGATATCGCCACCATTACTTACGCTTATACTTTCACTAGACCAGCAGGCTGTCAACCAGTTAAGTCGCATCTGGGTTCAAGAATTCTACTAATCACCCACTATAGTGATGTTCCTAAAGTTTCAAAGAAAAAAATAAAGAGAATACCCAGTATTGTAATTGGTCTGCGTCATGGGGAGCATACTTCTCCTGAACATGTCGATGTCTCTGCTAAGACACTCCATCTTAAGACATCATCATCAAAGAAAAGGTGTGGATACCCAAGGTCGTTGTACCAATACAGTCCCGCAGGGCAAGATCACGGAATGAAGCCAGGGTCCGAAGTAACTGACATTATTGCAGCAATTGCCAGCGAGATGGAGGAACAAGTGGAGGAGCTCCAACAGGGTCCTCCAGATCTTAAGACAATTCGAGAGATGATAATGGAAGAGAAGGTCGAAAAGCTTAGGGTTGAGATTTTTGAATTAGCCCGAGACATGGATTTTTCATTGATGATGTTGATGAAGATTTTGACTTTAATGATTACCTCAAAGAGGATTTCATGGATATTCATGTCATTGAAACTAGAGTCGCTGCATTTGCGCGCAGCGCTCAACCTCTCGTCGAAGAGAACGCCGTAGATGAGCTGCGTAGGGCTATCGTCTTAAAGGATGAGCAAGTCAGCAACTAGAGAAAAGGATAGAAGAGATGGTCGCAGCCATGACCACCATGGCCATAGTTCAAGGACAATCTCAACTCCCACAGTTAGCTTACCCAGAAGTCAATCAACCAGACATTATACATATTACAGATCAAAAGGAGAGAAGTTTCCACAACAAACAAGGATGAGCAATAAAAGAAGGATTCTTCATCAAGCACTTTGTCAGAAAAGGAATTTAAGCAAATAGTCGAATAAGTTCGGGAGGCCTTAACCCAATCTAAGGGTGGTGCATTGGTTTTAAAGGATAGACCTTACCCGGAGGAGTTCGATGTTGTACCCTACCCGAAGGGTTTTGTGTCGCCAAACTTTAAGATATTCGACGGGACTGGAAATCCCAAGCAACACATAGAACATTTCCGAGCCAGTTGTGGCAATACCAGATGTAACAAAGCCTTGCTTTTCTGACAGTTTGTCAACAACCTGTCAGGAATCACTTTTGATTGGTATGCTGATTTGCCCAACGGATCAGTTAAGACATTCACCGAGCTAGAACAAATGTTCCTGAAGAGATTTGCAGAGCGCAACATTATGTGTCTATTTGAGATCTCATGATGGAAAAGCAAAAGCCCAACGAGACTTTAGTAGACTATATTTTGAGGTGGAGAAACCTTAACATGAAATGTGAACCTCAGTTAAAGGAACATCACGTGATTGAGATCTTACTCAAAAACATCTATGGGCCAGTAGCTTTCATGCTCAAGGGACTCACCATTAAATCCTTCGAGAAGCTACTCAACAAAGCTAGCAGTCTTCAAGAAGAAATCAAACATATGGATTCTCATGAGAAATCCAAGGTAAGCAGAGTATTTGAAAAGAAGTCAGAAACAGTGGCAACTGTCGATAAAGGAAAACAACCAATGAAGATACATGCAGAAAATCCTCGTCAATCTTCATCACAGTATGCTCAACAACAAACACAATAGTATGGCCAGTCTAGCCAACAACCATCTCTTGGAGGTCATACAGACCAGAGAATAAGAAAATGATCATTGCAAAATGTAGAAAGGTGGTGTATTCCTTCAAAGATGAAGCAGACCCAAAATGTTCAGACGTCTGATGAAGAAGCCTGAGTTCAGATTACCAGATCCAAATAAACTTGAAGAGGTCAACAAGAAAGATCAACCAAATTATTGCCCGTATCACAGATTGCTGAGACACACTATAGACGAGTCTTTCATCTTTAAGAATTAGCTCGAGAAAAATCTTAAGGAAGGGAATATAACAATCCCAAAATAATATTTAAAAGAACATAAAAGTGGTTCTATAAATATGAATTCAGATGAGCCAATCTCTCCTATCAAACCATATACTGGAAAAGATGGGTGGAGTATGATCTAGAGTAAATCATCCAAGAAAATACTGAACCAGATCCAGGATGCATCAAGGAAAGTCGTTGTTCAGAGTCTTCAGCCTACCAAGCCCGAGATGAAGATTTCACCAAGAGATCTGTCATCGTCAAAGACAAACAAAAAAAAGAACACCACCACAAAGATTGATAGCATGGAGGGTAAGATAGGGGCTGCCTCTGCTAGATTAGTTGTCTCGGATTCAGGGAAGAAAATTCTCGAACCCATCACCTTGTATGATTATCTTTTTACCCCTTTAGGGTCTTATGAATATAATGATTGTGATTTCAGCTACATTTTAATTGTTTCTAGTGATAACGTAATTGATTATGACCAATCTAGCTTCGATCTCGATTCCAAAAATAATCCTCAAATCGTACTTGAGTATGATGAACTCATTAACAAGACTGAAGAAGACATCGACAATACCGCTTATGACAACACCGAAAGTGAGGAACCAATCCTCGAGTACCATGGTGCACCACTTGCCATCAACTTAGATCTTTCCGAAAAAGAGGAAACACCGGAAGATTCAACAATGATATCTCAAGAAGAAGAAATTACAGAAGTAAACTTAAGAAGCAGGAGAGTATTACCCCTGAGAGTAGCTCCAACGGATAAAGAAAAATAAATAGTAGCTCAAGAGGAGTTACCTCCACCTCCACCAGCGGAAGAATAACATAACCAAGAGAAAATTAGAGGGTCATACAAAGTGAATTACAATGTGCTAGCTCATCTTAGGAAGTTGCCGGCCAGATTAAGCATTTATGACACTCTAATCCTATCAAAAGAGATGAGAGAATCTCTAGTTATAGCTTTGCTTGTCTCAGAGATTTGCTTAGTCCGGTTGGCCAACACATCCTTAGATGAAGTTTGCTCGTTGAAAGAACAGTCTGGGTTAACCTTCACAGATGAAGACTTGGTGCTCGGTACCGCTGACCAGAATCATCCACTCTATATCTCCGTTAACATCGGCAGATTTGTGTTGTCCAGAGTTTTAGTAGATCCTGGAGCATCCCTCAACTTGATGAGTCTACGGATATTGGCCTATTTGGACATTGGCCTATTTTGACATTGAAGCCTAATAGCTTACGACCAATAAAATGATGTTAAGAGAATTCAACCAAAAGGGAGAGAGAACTATTGGATCAATTACATTACTTATGAAGGTTAAAGAACTAGTAACAATCACTAAGTTCCATATCATCGATGCCGAGACCTCTTTCAACGCTCTACTTGGTCGACCATGGATTAACAAACACAACATGGTTCCATCGTCTCTACACCAGTTCATTAAGTACTACAAAGATGGGCAAGAACATTGTGTCAAAGGAGATTTACAACCGTTTTCAGTTCATGAAGTTGGTATTCATGAAGATGTCACCTACTATGCGCCTCCAAAGAAAACTGTCTTCTCTTGTGAAATTATGACAAACTAAAATGAAAATTCAAAAAAATCACAAAGAGGAAGTCATTCAACTCCGCTTCAGCAATCTTCCACCACTCTTTTGTAGCAAATTGGTGGGGGTTCTTTTAGTTCGCGCACCCGAGGTCGAGGCAGGGACATCGAATAGAAAAAGCCAACTCAATTGTTGACCGGACTAGGCCAACCATCTACATTAGTGATGAAGAAAGTTTTGAAGATGAAATAATGATGACAAAATAGAAGAAACCTCAGTACGAGATATCTTTAGAAGATACGAAGAAAAGTGAATATGAGACAATGTATGATCGGATAAACCACTATGTGAATGCCATGACCCTTACTCTGATTCTCCCTCAAAAGGTCAAGAGTTTAGAGGTCAAGGAAGTCTGTAGCACTAGTTCAAAGCTGATCAAGTTTTATTATGCTTCTACTTCTACTAATCATGAAAATCATGTAAATTTGGATGATGGTCCTAATGAATTAATGGAATTGCCTTTTGGTTTTTTTTGCCTTATGTACAAATTTAATTCAACAGGAAAATTTGCGAAAAAAAATGCCAAAAAATAAACTACAACTTTTTGAAAAATTATGCGATGTTAAAAGTCGAACTCCCAACTCGAAAGAGGGTCTTTGATTTGGTATAATCAGACCAGTCGATGATTCAAAATTTTGCATGGTTGTTACTAGTGAATCAGAAGAGGATTGCCTCGATATGGAGGATGACTCTTCTGATTAGCTAATAGAAGATGCTTCACCAGAATTTGAGGAGGAAATTAAATCAATTGTTGATGAATTAAAGGAAATTAACCTTGGGATTGAGGAACAACCTGACCTACATTTATAAGTTCTCTTCTCAATGATGAAGAATCTTTAGTGTTGATTAAATTGTTAACAGAGTTCAAAGATTGCTTTGCATGGAGTTATGATAAAATGCCAGGACTGTCAGCAAAGGTTGTAGTTCATGAACTTGGGGTAGGAAAAGATATAACCCCAGTGAAACAACCTCCTAGAAGAATGCACTTCGAAATAGAGCAGCAAGTCATTGCCAAGGTGAAGAAATTAATATACTCTAACTTTGTAAAAGAAGAGTAATACCCCATGTGGTTAGCTAACATTGTGCTAGTTAAGAAGAAAAATGGACAAATCCGTGTTTATGTCGATTTCAAAGATTTAAACAAAGCATGTCCAAAAGACGAATTCCTATTACTGATTCTAGAAATGATGATGAATATCACTTCTACACATGAAATCTTCTCCTTCATGGATGGATCGTCAGATACAACCAAATCAAGATTGTTCCTAAAGATGCAGTACTTACAACCTTCAGAACACCTATCTGGATTTTCTGCTACACAGTGATGTCGCTTGGGTTGAAGAATGCTAGAGCGACATACCAACGAGCTATGACAAAGATTTTTTATGATCTCATTCACAACCAAGTGGAATGATACATGGATGATTCAGTCATCAAAAGTAAATGAAAAATAGACCATTTGTATGATTTGAGGATCGTGTTTGAACAGTTACGACAATTTGACCTTAAAATAAATCCCTTAAAGTGCGCCTTCGGCGTTACCTTCAGGAAATTTCTATGATTCATTGTCCGTCATCGAGGAATTGAGATCAACCTGTATTAGATTAAGGCAATCTTGGAAATGTCTCCACCCAAAACCTTGAAACAACTACATTCCGTCCAAGGGAAGTTGACATACCTGAGATGCTTTATTTTTAATCTCTCAGGTAGGTGTCAGCCTTCCTCGACATTAATTAAAAAGGATGTCAATTTTTTTTTGGAAGAGAAATACTAGCGGCTTTTGAGGATGTTAAATAATATTTAATGACACCTCATGTTTTGGCAGCTCCTATCCCGGGAAAACTGTTGATACTTTATACCGCGACCTTAGATGACTCTCTTGAAGCCCTCTTAGCCCAAGTCAATGACGAGAGTAAGGAAAACACATTATACTATTTGAGTCGCCGCCTAATACCGATGGAGATAAGGTATCCACCTATTAAGAAGCATTGTCTAGCTTTGATTTTCACTACCTAAAAGCTTAGACATTACATGCTTTCTCATAAAATTACCCTTATTTCAAAAGTTAATCCGTTGCAATATTTGATGACCCGACGAACACTCTATGGACGTCTAGCAAGATGGTCGATGATTTTATAGCAATTTGATATAACTTTTGTTCCCCTCCATGTTATCAAGGGATAGATTTTAGCAGACTTTCTCGTTGCACACCCACTTCCAATTGGGTCCCCTCTTAATGATGAACTACTAGATGAACAGATATTACAAATGGAATTCTCCAATGCGCAACGCTGGGAGATGTACTTTGATGGAGCATTGTCAGCCAGAAGAGACAAAGAGTTAGACAAAGTTATACTAGACAAAGCAGGAGTAAGTTTGATCTTCATCACACCAGATAAGGGTATGCTGAGGTTCTCATACCACCTGACAGAGCCATGCACCAACAATGAAGTTGAACATGAAGAGCTAACTACTAGGTTGGAGTTGGTAATCTCGATACATATAACATATATTTCCATCTACGGTGACTCTTAACCCATCATCTAGCAAGTCGGACAATACAAGATTTTAAAATTAAGATTAGCAGAATACCATCAGTACACAATGAGGATGCTGAAGCAGATTCCCAATGTAACTTTCTACCGGATTCCTAGGGGAGATAATGCTCATGCTGACGCTCAAGCAAAAGAATTAGCATATCCCTGAAGGATTCCATTGACATTAAAATACAAGGAAGATAAGTTTTATCTTGAATTGACCTCGACAATCTACACAAGCTCAAAAAAGAAGAAGAAATGATTATTGCAGTTGTAGATATCAATCAAGATTGACACAAGCAATTAATAGAATATTTGCAAACTGGAAAGGTGTCGGAGGACAAGTCTGATGCACATCACATTACAAAAAAGGCTATGTCTTATGCTCTAGTGGGTGACGTCCTTCACAGAAGAACGTTCGATAAAATGTGGCTACAATGTTTGAGCAGAGCCGAGACACAAAATATTGTCAAAGAGGTACATGTCGAATTGTGTGCTGCTCACCAGTCAGAGCTGAAGATGAAAATGAAGATCAAGAGACTCAGATATTATTGGTCGGCAATGATGTCCAACTCCATGGATACAGCCTGAAGATGTCACCAGTGCCAAGTACATGGGGTGGTTTTGCACCAACCTCCGAATGTACTACACCAAACCGTTGCCTTGTGGCCATTCAAGTGTTGGGGCACAAACATAATTGGTTCGATAGACCCTCTGTCTTCCAGAGGACACAAATTCATAATCGCTGCTACAGATTATTTTTTCAAATGGGCAAAGGCAGTGCAATTACGAGAGGTTACGACACAACACATCCTTTAATTCTTCAAAAGCCAAGTATTCTACCATTTTGGAGTATCGCAAAGAATAATTTTTGATAATGGGACAGCCTTCAAAAGCACCAAAATCAACAATTTTGTCAATCAACATGGGATAGACTGGAGATATTCTACAAATTACTATCCTAGGGCAAATGGCTTAGCGAAAGCCTTCAACAAGACATTGGTATAGATTTTGAAGAAGAAGCTAGATGAAAATAAAAGAGATTGGCACAACAAATTATTAGAAGCCTTGTGGGCTTATCAGAAAACGTTCAGGACTCCCACTCAGTGCCCACCCTACATGCTCGTGTACGGGTCTGGGGCCGTACTACCGAAAGTGCAAAACTCAGACTTGAAGAACTAGAGAGTCTTGAGGGAAAATGACTAGAAACACAACAACATTTGTAACTTTACCATGCAAAGATGGTACAAGCTCATGAAAAATTGGTCAGCCCAAGGACATTCACAGTTGGTGACCTTGTCCTCGTGCTCAAAAGACCCATTCTTGCATGCCACAAAATAGGTGAAAATTCAAGCCAACTTGGGAGGGACCATTTATCGTAGAAAATGTCTAAGTAGAAGGAGCCTACCAGCTAGTAGAATTTCGTGGTGAGAGACCCATGCTACCAATCAACGGATGATACCTGAGGACATACTACACAACCTAACATTGCTTGACATTGCTTGATTTAAAATTTTGAAATTTTGATTGTATTGGGGTTATTTATTTAGCCAAATGTTTGTGACTGGGTCCAAAAATTTTGTAATAAAATTAACCTCAGTTTAATGAAATTTTTTAAAATTATACACTTCAATTTTCTCTTTTCTAACTTTAAATTTGATATTCTACTAAATTAAACAAGATACATACATAAATAAATAATTTTTTCACCAACATAAACTAAAATTTTCTTTAACAAACAATTTGTTTTGTTCTCATTCCTGCTAAATTTCAGCTCATTGACTTTTTTTCTGTCATCTACAAAGAAAAATGTCAGGCCAGAGGCTGATCTTTGCTTTTAAAGATGGCTGGAACCTCGCACTCAACAAGGAAATGGCGTCGCAGGGCGACACCATAGACTTTGATATGGACTTCAGTCAAGTTGACATGGACTATGACGGTCCTTTGATGGATGTGGTTAGTTGTTAGGAAAAAGAAGTGCTACTATCGCTGCTATGGTTAAGCAACAGAGACAATTCCTCACTGAAGAGGAAAAAATGTGATAGTACAGTAAGACCCAATGGAGGGGACTAGTCGTCTACAGTCTATGATAGCTATGCCGACCGGAAGCCTACTCGCTTCCAATGATAAAAGACTTCCAGATGCACCGTTACAGAGAACTCAGTGTAGAAACACTAACCGCCGAAAGCATAGGGCTTTCTTATGCGAAGAGAGAAGATGCCTGAAGGAAGTGGAAAACTTGCTCACCCTTATTCTTGAGGGGAATATCTACGATCCAGGCATGAGAGAGACCCCTTCCAGCTTGCCTACTACAGACGATGAGTCTAGATTCATTATAGAGCCAGAGATACCGTCAGTTTCAGATGTTCTTTGTATGGGTTGCCTGATACGTCTAAAATATATAGTATTTTTAGACACATTTTTATACCTATTTTTGAGATATTGCGCTTTAATGGAAGGTATTTTTGTGGTTTTCTTTCAGGCATAGATAAAAAAGTGAAAAATGCTTAAAGAAGTGAAAAAGGATCAAATTTAGAGCGAATAGGTGAAAAATGTGCAAAAGTATTTTAGAGCCTAAGCGCCAGATCCGACGCTTAAGTGTTGGGTAAACAGAGAAGGCCGCACATAAGCACTAGAGGCCCCACACTTAAGCTCCAATGACAGTTATTGGATGAGTAAATTCGGTTTTTGTGAATTTTGAAGAGGTTTTTGAGGCACCTATTGGCTTAATAGGTGGTTACAACCACCATGAACCAAAATTATTGCAAAAGGATGCATATCTTGGGGAAATACATTGAATCAAGACACATTTTGAAGAGATACCAAGGCACCTTTTGGAGAAATATAAAAGAAGGAAGATTGGGACTTTGAAAGAGGTCCTGAAAGTACTTGGAAAGATTTGAAAGTTCAAAAATTGGGGAGTTAGTTGGAGAGATTTTCAGGCACCACATATTTATCCTTTTTTTATTTTAGTTTTATGTTGAGAGTGTTGTAAAAGAAAAGAGATTCAAAGGAACTTTAAGAGTTTGGTGGAGGACTTGAGATAAGTTTTTATCTTTTGTTTTAGACAACTTTTGGTTTTCATTGAGACTTATTGTTTGTTTGACAATGATTTATACTTTTAAACTAAAGTGTGGTTCTGTTTTATCCATGGATTCTGAGTAGTTTTCTTTATATTTATTCTTAAAATGACAAGTAATTTAGTATTGGATGGAAGTTGTGGAAAGTATTGATCTTTAATGTTGGAAGAAGTTGTGATGATTTAAATCCATTTACTTCATTTACTTCTTCATTTGGCCAATCCATATGTTAAAATTTGTTGTGAGAACATGTAAGAACCAGGCTAGTATTGTCTCAGTCAACAATTAGAAAGAATCACATGAGGTTGTATGAGTGAGAATGTAGTTCATATAATTGAGTGCAAATAAATAGGGAAATAATCATTGAAGGGTGTAGAGTTAGAGGACTTTAAAGTAACAGGTTAAAGCCCCAACTTGGTTTATTATTTTAGGTTCTGATACAAGATGTTTTCCCCCAGGTGGAGGGAATCAAGTGAACTCTAGAGTGAGAGCTAGTATCTTCCCTGCCTAGCCGGTCTTCAGAACTATTCAAACTTTAAATTAGCCAATGTTCTTTATAGCATCTCTAGTAAGGGTAAAGAATATTATTGCTCCTATTTGGCAAAAAAAAAATATGCATACTTCCACAACAGAATTCCTATATTTATTACTGATTCATGATAAGGAGAAAGATATTTTCATATTTAGTGCTTTTATTCTACAAAAACTCAAGTTATCTTTTTAGGTTTGTACTTTTTTTGTCAAAATATTAAAATTACCAAAAATATTTAAAATTTCTTTAGTGCAAAAACATCTTTAGTTTAAATAATTATCTTTTTAAAATAGAAAGTTTTCCAAAAAGTGCATATTGTATATTTTTATGTGGGTTTGATATTCAGGTCTTAATAAAGAAGTGTTATATTACTTGATAACGATACATATACTTGCGCAGTATCCCAATATATATAAATTAAAAGTTAAATTCTTTTTTTCTTCAAGATCAAGTTTTTGGTTTTGTTACAAAATAAGGAAATATAAGTGAAAAATATAATCAGAATTATCGTTATACTATTGCATATAAGCAGTTATCGGGGATAAAGTTTTTGGTGTCGTTGCCGGGGAAGTGAAGTAAAAATTGTAAAGAATCTATTAATTTTAAAGAAAATTTCTATTTTAAAAAATTCTTATTTAAACTTTAAGTTATTGTATTTTATTTTGTGTGTGTTTAGTTTTATTTTATTTTATGTTAGTGTATGCGTTGTTCAGATTGTGAAGGACTAGTGCCCTACGATTTTGAAATAGAGAGAACTGTTAGAAAAATCAGAAAAACCAAAAAAATAAAAATCTTGAAAAATCTAAAAAAATTATAGAAATGAGAAATCAAAATGATCAAAATGCTGAAATTCATCAAGAGTTTAGACCTTTAAGAGATTATGCCAACCCTGTTGTAGATGAACTTCATTGTAGTATTCAAAAACCTACTGTAAAGGCTATTTCATTTGAGCTTAAGCCTGTTATAATCCAAATGGTATCAAATAATCAGTTTGGGGGATCACCAACTAAAGATCCAAATTTACATCTTCACAATTTTCTAGAATTGTGCGCTACATTTAAAAATGATGGTGTATCAGATGATGTCATAAGACTTAGTTTATTTCCTTTCTTACTGAGAGATAAAGCTAAGATGTGGCTAAATTCATTAGCACCTGGGTCTATCAGAACTTGGGGTGATTTAGTACAAAAGTTCCTTGCTAAATATTTTTCACCATAAAAAATTGTAAAGCTTAGAAATGATATTACATCTTTTAATCAGTTTGAAAGAGAATCTATTTATGAAGCATGGGAAAGATTTAAAGAAATATTAAGAAAGTGTCCACCAGATTGGTTAATATTTCAAACTTTTTATAATAGATTAATTGGATCTCTTAGATCAATTATCGATGCCGTTGCTGGTGATTCATTGACATCAAAATAATTTCATTACATCTATGCTTTAATTGAAGAAATGACTACCAATAATTTTCAATGGCCTTCTGAGAGGGTGAATCCTAAGAAAGTAGCCGATATTCTTGAAACTAATGCATTTACTATGTTAGCAAATCAAGTTATTACAATTTCAAGGAAGTTAGACCAATTTAGAATGAATTTTTCTCAACCAATTTCCATGATTGAAGAGAGTTCATTAGGCCAAATGGTAGATTCTCAAGCATCATTAGAAATTTTGAATGTCATAAATAACAAATAGAATAACCCATATTCAAATTACTATAACCAAGGTTGGAAAAGCCATCCCAACTTTAACTGGAACAACAATTCGAGTGGTAATAATCAACAATGGGGGAACAACCAAGTAAACTCATTGGGAAATTGAAACAATTAAGGGAATAATAATTATAGATCTCAATAATAATAATTATAGATCCTTCAAATTGAACCGCCAATTGAACTCAAAGTCATTTCAACCCTTCACCAAAAATGTTGATTACAATAATCTACATAATTTTGGTTAATTAATTGGGATCAAAGTCATGGCTAGCTTAACCCAACCCAACCTTTGTCCATTTGGACCCACATTAGACCCATGCACCAAAATTAACCTAGCCATGTTAAATTGATCAAGGCAAGACTTCTACAGCCAACTTTTGGGTCCTAGTAACCAAGTTAGACCCACCTAACCCACCCTAGATGAGCCATGGACCAAAGGTCTCCTAAATCAAAAGATTTGTTTCCTAAATTGCTTAAGCCAAAGATATCTTTGCCAAAACCTATCACTAACCCAAATTAATTGTTGTGACAGATTCCTCTGAGGTCCCTGAGCCACCTAAGAACCTCTTCTGCCATTTCTGGATTGTTTAGTCACCAGAGAACCTCAGAACTGAGAGCTAACATACTTAAATCCTTACCCAATTGACCCATATGAGTCGTCCCACTCCCCTTGGCCAATTGCGCCGCTTAGCTCACCACCTCAGCAAGCTTTTGGACCCCTCGATACCCCCTGAGCTCCACTCTCTAACCATGGCTATAAAAGCTCCCCTCCATGACCAAATACAAGTGCTGAAAATTTCTTAAGGAGACCCTGCCAAATTGCTCCCACAGCATCCTTGAGACCTCCTTAGTGCAACCCAACCACCACCCTGCCCTAATTCCCATCGTCAGAGCTCAATTTCTGAGCTTGATTCCGGCTGGAAACATGATAAACTCCACTACACCTCCACTAAACCTTCACCACAGTGAGAGAAGAAGAAGCCCCATCAAAACCCCCTCACAGAGAACCTTTACCCCTGACTTTGACCAACATTTGAAATCGAGCTTCACCAAAGTCTGCCCTAGACAAATCACCAAGACCAGAGGCTCCATACCTGAGCTCCTTGTTCCTCCACAAACGTGTCAAGCACCTCTAATTGAAGTTTCCCTTCTCAGAGCAAAGGTATAAAACTCCCTCTCTTCCAGAGCTTCATTTGATTCTCAATTCATGTAAGTTTAATTTTGTGGCATGTTTACGGTATGGATGTGTTTGCCTAGTCTAGAGGAGTCCATAGGATCAAACTCGAGTCAATTTTGTCATGTGGAGACTTCGGAGCTGCCGAGGATTGCATGGCACCACATGGTTTAAGTAGGAAAATAGGGTTATTTTTTATTTAATTAAATCAACTAACTTCAAAAATTGATATCTTGATGTAGAAAAATCACAAAAATAAAATAAAAATACTCTCTTGCTATGCGAATAGAGGAGAATAATGTGGACAAAAATAAAAATTATTTTCCAAACATATGATTTTATATTAATTAAATACTCTCCAAGGTATTTTAACTCTCCATGATTAAGGAGTGTTCACCTTGGCTTTAGATTTTTAGAGTTTATTCTTCATCATAGAAGGCATGTTCTCTGATCTTTCCAAGGTCAGAGGGCATCTCTATGCTCCTAACCCTAATTTTCAATCTAAGGTGACCATTTTGGCTTATTTTAATTATATAAATCAAAATATCACTTGAAAATCTATGAGAATAAATTTAGTAGGATTCTTGTGGTAAGAGAAGTCTAGGAAAAATATTGTGATGCTTTTAATCATTTTGTAAATTTTTATACTTAGTTAAATGTGCATCCTTTGTAAAAATTTATGTAAATTAAATACATATAAAAAATTAACAAAATCAAATCCACATTGTTCATAACAATCATATCTACCCACTGTAAAAATTTTAAAATTATTTGGCTTAGTGTAAACACTAAAGTGGATTTTTAAGGAACCTTGTATTTTTATACAAGGATAATTATAATAAATTAAATACACTTGGGAAAATTATAAAAAGTGGTTTTCTGAGTTCCTTGTGATCAGAGGTACTTAGGAAAAATATGAATCACTTTTAATAAAAAACTTAATTTTTGGGCCTCATTTTGAATTTTAAATAATGAAAAATAAATAAAAATTCCAAAAATACAAAAATATTTCAAAATGTTTCTAACTATTCTCTGATCACTTCAGACTCATTAAAATATTTTTTTCTAATTTTTCTAAGTTCAAAATAAATTTTAAAAAGCTTTAAAATGAATTTTCTTTATTTTCTCACTAATATAATTATAATAAGTAAATTTAAAAATTTTAAAAAAATTCAAAATTTGGTTTTCTCAGTTTCTTAACTCAGAGGAGTCTAAGAAAAATATAAAAATAATTTTTGTAATCAAAACACCATTTTCTATTTAAATAAATCATGAAAAGTGAGCCAAATTAAAATTATAATAATAAAAATTTAATTCAAAAAAATCATGAAATTTTACCTAAGCATTTCTCTCAGCTAAATAAACCTTAATATTTTTTTCATAAATAGAAGGTTTATTTTGAGAAGTTAAATAAATCACCTTTTGAAAATCTTATTTTCTTAATTTAAATAAATAATGAAATCAAATTAAAATTTTGAGAAATCCACATTTTCTCCTCTAATACTTTAATTACTTCATAGATATGACACTTCAAGTCCTCAAAGTCCTTTGAGTTGTGTTTAGTGAGTTAAGAGGTGAGGTGCCCCAAGGGCAAAAGAGCCACTTTAGACTTTGGTGCTTTAATCAAAATTTAGGATTAACCAAAGAAAAATGGGTAATTGTGATCTTAATAGACATGATTTGATGATTTAAATACAATGGGACTAAAAGATAGAAACTCACTCACCACCCTTGCACAACATCAACAAAATTATAATTCTCCTAATCTTCATGATTTGGAAGTCAATTAAGATCAATGATTCTTAAGTAAGAGGCTTAAACTAGGAAGGATGATAATTACTTTTCTTAAGCCCAAAGTTGAGGATGATTTGATTACTTGATAAGAATACACATCACTTAAACAAAAACTTTTAATACATACCATTTCACCTATCATGATTACCAAGGCTTGGTAGTGGCCTAAGTTTGATTCCTAAACTCAAGTTGATTGGATTGAGAAAATGATATGATTGGTGATTAACATCTTTAAACACTACAAGCTTAACCCTAATTGCAAGCACCACAATCTTTAAAACTTGTCTCAGAGGCACTCATTCACATAACTCTTAAATAAAACATCAACTGACCAAAGTTTCCTATCCCTACGATAATTAAATTAAAAGTTTCACTGAGCAATGGGGTAGTCACAGTTCAATCTCGGATGATTATTGAGACATTATGATAAGTTCAAAATGAACTCAGAATGTTTCAAGAGATCTTCAAAATGATTTAGGGTCACACCTTGAATATTTTGAAATTTATTGGGCATCCTGAAGGACAAATTGGACTTTCCATACATTGTCAAGAATCATTCACTTAGATCTTCCGAGATTCAACAAAATCATAGCTTAAGCTTTGATAGTCAAACCTTTATCTACTCTTACAACTTAAATCTTCTTGCAATATTATATACATGCTTTAAAAGTACTGACCTTTCAAGTGGCGAAACGAGAAGACTCGCTAGGTACGATTTTACAGTTTAGAGACTGTCTTTTCTTGTACTTTCTGCACTGTATTTTTAGAAAACTTGCATGCTAAACAACGATGAACCCTGTATGAAAACCAAAACTACTAGGATAGCCACAAAATTGAAACCAAAACCAAAACTAAAATCAACCAAGATAAAATTCACCACCACAATATTCAAAATATAAGAAAACTCAAAATTTAATCACAAACATCACAAAACAACAATTGCAACTAAATTAAGATGTCTCTATCGGATGATCGGGAATCCCTCAGAGGAGGTAACCTACGATTGCTAACGAGGCTTCCCACGGTCTAAATGAAAGTATGGAACTCATTAAATTGAGTTTAGTAAACTCATTTGGACTAAGTGAATCCAATAGAAAAAATTGGTACCGAAACGAGGGAACTATATATCCTAATCGATGTCGCTCTAATCAACTTTAACATGCCACCATAAATTTTTTAAAGAACTACAACCATAGGGCCAATTGATTTGGCACCATAAGCTGACACACTAGAAAACTTAAACTCGTCACGACGAGGAGCATGGAGCTAGCATGGTAGGCAGCACGACTATCTTCAACAATAAAACATGTCTTCCCCAACTAAACCAATTTTAATTTCTTAGAATTAAATCACAAAGCCATAGGATTTTGAGGTTGTTTGCTTATGCAACATAAATCCTCAACTTATCTTTAGACCCTTACATAGCTCTATTGTACAATATAAGCCCTAACTCATCTTAGGATTCCAAGGTTATCGTTTATCACAACCTAAATCCTCACATCTTCTAGGCTATTTGTGTGATTGTTTCACACAAATGTAAGCCTTAAACTAATAAAATTGGCAGGATGAAACACTCAAATAATTTCTTCTCAAAACTGAAGCCAAACCATAGGATAGCTTGAGAAGTCGTTTAGTTTATCCTCTGGATCTATGACATCCCCTAGTTCTTCCTCCTTTGGATTCTACAATAAATGTTCCAAATTTGATCCATTCCCATTTCACACCTCTTTGTCCGATTACATTTAAAAGTCCTATCCTTTTAAACTCCTCGAAGATAATATTTCCTAATTTTTATCAAGAGTTTTCTTATGTGACTTTGGTTATCTAAGATGTAATTAACTATAGGGGTCTGCCCTTATAGGAAGCTTGTCTGAACCTAGCTTAATATAAACCCTATTTAATTCTTCATATTAAATAGGGGAACTAGTTGGCAAATAAAATAGTTTTGTAAACCAAACGAACGTCATATATTTCTTAGTTTATTTGATCGAGCCTCACCCTCAAGTCTTGTGTTTATCTTTTGGGATAGAAACAGGGTTTGAGGTATAGTGCTCCTTCGTTTAAACTATGAAAAATATGGGGTTATTTTGATTTCATTTTTTTCTAAACTATATATATAAGTAAATTAAATGTCTTTCCTAAGCGGGCGACATGATTTCGATTCCGGTGACCGACAGCTTCCAACGGGCAACTCCTTAATAAAAATTGTGCCGACAAAGTTGTGATAATTTAAATCCATGTATTTCATTTACTTCTTGATTTGGCACATTCAAATATTAAAATTTGTTGTGAGAACATGTAAGAACTAGGATGGTATTATCTCAGTCAATAATTGGAAAGAATCACATGAGGTTGTATGAATGAGAATGTAATTCATACAATTTAGTGCATATAAATAGAGAAATAACCTTTGAAGGGTGTAGAGTTAGAGGAATTTAATGTGACAGGTTAAAGCCCCCAATTTGGCTTATTGTTTTAACAACTGATATAAGATGTTAGCCCCCAGGTGGAGGGAATTGAGGGAACTCTAGAGTGATGGCTGGTATCTCCCCTGCCTAGCCGGTCTTTAGAACTATTCAAACTTTAAATAATTCAATGTTCTTTATAGCATCTCTAGTAAGGGTAAAGAATATTATTGGTCCTATTTGGCACAACACAATTTTCTTACTTCCATAATAAAATTCCTATACTTATTACTGTTTCATGATAAGGAAAAATATATTTTCAAATCAAGTGTTTTTGTTATCTTTAGAAGTTTTACAGTAAGTCAAAATATCAAAAATAACAAATAGAACTGAATTTTACTTATTGAGAAAATATCTATGGTTTAAGTAATTTTCTTTTAAAAATAGAAAGTTTATGCATATTGCATATTTTCCTGTGGGTTATATTTAGGTCTTAATGAAAAATTCATATATTACTTGATAACGATATGTATACTTGTGTAGTATCCCAATATATATAAATTAAAAAGTTAATTTCTTAGATGCTCTAGGATAAAGTTCTTGATTCTGTTGTAAAGTAAGATATCATAAGTGAAATAGATGATTAAAGTCATTGTTATACTGTTGCATATAAACAATCTGGATCATATAGCAGAGTCATACAATGGCCTAAAGAAAAGTTGGGGATTTATGTCGCACTAGGGAAAACCTCAAAATTTTATGATTTGTTTTTTAATTCTAAGGAATGGTTTAGCTGGTGTAGACATGTTTTGTTGTTGAAGATGGCTGTGCTGCCCACAATGCTAGCTCCAAGCTCCACGTCGTGGCGAGTTTAAGTTTTCTAATGTGCCAAGTCATGTGTCAAATCAAGTGTTTTCTAAAGTTATGGTTATTTAAATGTTATGGGGAAAATTAAAGTTGATTAGAGCAACACCGATTATGATCCTATGGTTCCCTCATTCTAGCACCACTATTTTCTTTCGGATTCACTTAGTCTAAATGAATTTACTAAACTCAACTCAATGAGTTTCAAACTTTCATTTAGACCATGGGAAATCTTGTTAGCAACCATAAGTTACCTCCTTCGAGGGATTCCCAATCATCCGATAGAGACGTTTTAATTTAGTTGCAATTTTTTTTGTGATGTTTGTGATTAAATTTTGAGTTGTCTTATATTTTAAATGTTGTGGCACTGAATTTTATCTTCTTTAATTTTTAAATTTTGGCTTTGGTTGTGTGGTTATCCTAATAGTTTTAGTTTTGGCATGCAGGTGACATCGTTGTTTAACACGTAAGTTCGAGACAAGAAGTACGGAAAGGTAAATGCAATAATTTAAAAGCATACCTGTTGATTTTTATCGTTCATCCACTTGAATGGTTAGCTTTTGCAGTGTATATATATAATTTTGCAATGAATTGAAATTTCCAGAGTAGATGAAGGTATGGCTACCAGACCCCATGTTATGACTTTATTGAGCCTCCGAAGATCTTAGTGGGTGATTTTAGAACAAAACATGACAAATTCAATTTGCCATTCAAAATATCTAAAATATTTCATTGTGTTCGGAGAATGACCCTAAAATACTTCGAGGATCTCTTGATTTATTTCAAGCTCATTGAGAACTTCATCATATTGTTCCATTAATTATCCAAGGTTAGATTGTGACTACCCCATTGCCCAATGAAGCTGGACAATTCAATTATCCCAAGGATATGATACTTAATCAATTTGATACTTTACTTTAAAGATTATATGAATGAATGCCCCTAAGGCAAGCTCAAGTCATTAAAGATTTGATGCCCATCACAAATGGGCTTAGAGTGCTTAAAAGTTGTTAATCATTAATAATTTCTAAACTCCAATGAATAAGTTTAAATATTAAGCTTAGCTCATTACCAAGCCCTTAACAATCTCAAAAAGGGGGAGTTGTAATTGTCAAAAAAAAAAAACTTTAATTTAAATGATAGGTATCCTTGTCAACAAATCATTTATCACCAATCATGGGCTAGAATTAAGTGAATTATCATCTTCCTAGTTTAAACCCATCACTTTAGGATCATTTAATTTTTGTTTAACTTCCAAAGAGGTAATTCAAGAAACCACAAATTTGTTCTTATTATGCAAAGGTTGCAAGTTGGTTTCTACCTTTAACCCATTCCATTTCAATCATCCAATATATTTATTAAGGATCAAGATTACCCATGCCCAATGGTTAACCCTAAATTCTGGTTAAGGCACCAAAGCCTAAAATTTACTATCCTGCCATTGGGGCTCCTCCCCTTATAATTCTTTAAGAAAAAATTCAAATGGCCTTGAAAATATTTGAGCATCATATCCATGGATTAATTAAAATATCAAAGAGGAAAGTATTATTTTTTAAAATTTGATTTAATTTAAATAATTATTTTAACTCAAAAATAGGATTTTTCAATATTAATTTATTTAATTAATCAAAATGAAGTTTTAATTTATGGGAAAATTATTGGAGGTTTTCCTAGGTCAAAAGAATACTTAGACAAAATTTTATGATTTTTAAAATAATATTGTAATTATTATAATTATTTAAATACAAAAATATGTTTTAATCTTCAAAAATCACTTTTAAATTTTTATTAAACCCTCATAAGTCCAAGAAACATAGAGGAACACATTTTATATTTTTAAGATTTATATTTAATTTATTATAATTATTTTAGTGAGAAAATAAGGATAATACATTTTAGGCCTTTAAAAATTTTATTTTTAATTTAGAAAAATCAGGAAAAATATTTTAAGGGGTCCCAAGTGATCAGGGAATAATTGCACACATTTTGAACTATTCTTTTTATTTTTAAAAATTTTTATTATTTTAATTAGTTTTAATTTAAAATATACTTTAAAATAAAATATTTTCACAAAAAAATAGTTTATTAAATGCCCTGATCACAAAGAACACAAAAAACTATTTTTCATAATCTTTCTAAGCTTATTTAATTTAACATAATTTATTTTGTGCAAAAATACTATTTTTACTAACAAAAATCCACTTTAATGACCAAATCAACTTAAATAAATTTGAAATTTTTTATGGTGAGTTGAAATGATTTTTATGAATAATGTGGAATTCATTTTGTCAATTTTTAATTATATTTAATTTAAATAAATTAATATAAGGTAAAAAATATTTAATTAATAACAAAAATATACAAAATAACTCAAATCATCACAACATATTTCATAAGCTCCTCTGACCACAAGAAACCTAATAAAATTGATCCCATAATTTTCTGAGGGATATTTTAATTTATATGATTAAATAAGGCGAACATAACCACTTAGGCTTGAAAATTAGGTTTAAAAGCACAGATGTGCTCTTTGACTTTGAAAAAATTAGAGAAGATGCCCTTTGTCATGAGGAACCAACCCTAAAAATTTCAAGCTATGGTGATTAGTATTTAATCATGATGAATTAAAATACCTCAGAGAGAATTAAATTAATTAAAAATCATATAAATGGCAAAAAAAATTTATTTTTAGTCCACATTACTCTGCTATGTTCACTGAGGAAGAAGGTATTTTTCTTTTATTTTACTGATTTTTCTATGCAAAGTTATGATTTTTTAAAGTTATGGCCTTTATTTAAATCAAGAACTCCCATTCATGCGTCACGTCATCCTCGTCCTCTTTGAAGCGCTACACGTCGCATCCTGGTTTGGCATCACCATCTGACGTGGCAATCACGCGTCCCACTATTCATGCACGAAGACTCTGTCCGGCTCAATGTCATCCATCTATTCAATACACACTCGATTAGACGGCTCTCCGTCATCGTCCCTAATAGCCATAGTCCATGAACCATTAAACTTCTAGACCTAAGATCTCACCGATACTTAACCAAATCACGTGGGGTTTGTTCCTACACCTTCATGTACTCAAGGAGAACACATCCATAAAGTTACAATGCTATGAAATCAAACTTCACTTCACATTTGGTGAAAACCGAGCTCAAGATTAAAGTTAATGGCCAATACCTTTGTCTGAGAGGGGAGGCCTCAATTAGATGCTTGTGGAAGCTTCAATGGAGTCCGACAAACCTCTTGAATGTGTTGGTTCCCTCTAGTGTAAGCTCCAAGTAGAAGTTCAATGAAATGGGGTCCGACCTTGGTATAGGGGTGGTTTGGAGAGCTCAAATGAGGGGGATTTTAATGAGGATCTTCCTCTCTTGCTCTAAGGAAGCTTAAGAATAGTTCAATTTGAGGTTTGGGGAAGTTTTTGAGGATGGCCAAAATTTTCCCTGATTTTGAGCTCAAAAATTGGGCTCAGGTAGTAGGGAAGATGGCCAAGAGATGGTTGCAATGAGCTTAAGGAGTCTTGGAAGACCTCTAGAAGAAATTTGACAGAGATCCCTAAGAAAATTGGATTGCTCTATTTTTTGGCCATAAGAGGGGGGTTTAAATAAAATGGTTTAGGGTGGTTTTCAGGGCCATATAGTGGGTGCAAAATGATGATTATGTGGAGGGTTTCAAAGTGCTAAAGCCAATTGGAAATGACCAGCTGAGATGGGTGAGTTTGGGTTTGAATTTAGGCATGGGGGATCTTAATTTTGGGGTTTTCTAGTGACTAGGGTGGCTGACCAGAGCAAAGGAGGTGTTCAGNCCACTTACTACGCACCTCCAAAGAAGATTGTCTATTGTTTTTCTGCTGTAGTAGTGATTTATATGGTGCAAGAGTTCTATGTGAATCTCTCTGAATCTAAAGAAGGAGTCATGGTGAGGGAAAGACAGTACCTTTTTCACCTAAGATAATAAATAAATTTTATCATTTGCCCCGAAGCACTTTATGTTTTTATTCAAACTATAGTCCTACTAAGGAGGAGTTAGACGAGATCATTTCATCTTTGATTGTTGCGAGAGGGCTTCGAAAAATTACAAATGAAAGGAGAGTTAATTTTTTCACTTTAAAGTTGGATGCCACTGAAAAGGCATGGCACTATTTCATTTCTGCTCGTCTGTTGTCTACCAATCATCTTAGTGTAGTGACCCGTGATCGAGCAACTTTAAACTATTGCATCCAACAGTTCAAACCCATCAACATTGAAGCTTTGATTCATAAAGTTATTACCAGTTCTGCGCGTAACCGCTACTACTGTAGGTTTGGGATTTGCAACCTTGATCTTTTTTTTATGCGAGCAGACTAGAGTTAGATTTGATAGCTAGGAAGAGATCTTGCAATCTCTTAAGCCCATTACCAGTGTAAATGTAAGTTCTTATTCACATCATTCCATTTTTGGCTGGAGAGGAGGATTTTCTACTAGTTCTGCTGCTTCGACATCTCGAGCTTCCACTTCACATGCTTCTACTTCATAGGGTCAAACTTCTGGATGTGATTCTCAACCACAACTATTGGAGAGGCTATTGAACAATATCATTTATACCACTGAAAAGGTATTGAATTCAGAATATTTTGTAGAGCATATGGATGGATACATGAGTAGACGTATTGATTATGAGGAAGAATACAACTCAGCTATGGAGAACCTCATGAGAGGTAACCAAGATGTAGTTTTTCCTCAATATTCAAGATATCCATCATATGAGCCTGCAACCACTTGACATAGTGATGAGAGTGATACAGAGCATTAGGATGATTAGACTGAATCTATAGTTTTGTTTGATTTTTAGTTTATGTATTATTGTGAACTATTGATGGTACAATTATTCTGTACTTTTTGTTGTGTTTAGAGTTGTATTTGTTGAGAGTATTAGTTTTTATTATGTTTTGTTTCGTTAGACACAATTGCAATATATTTGTGTTTTTGTGAGTAGTTATTATGCTTTATGGTACTAATTGTGTTAATTGTGTTGTTTATTGCATTTAGTTAGTCTGTGTTGAACTTAATTCTGGATCTTGAGAAGGTTTATAATATAACTAACTTGTTACTTAAAAGCTGCATGTTTAAAATTCTTAAGTTACTTCTAGATATTTTTCCTTATGTTGCAGTTATGTATGTTTGTTAGTGTGTTTGCTTGCTTTTATGTTATACTCCATTTCATAGAAGTCCAATGAATCTCTATATGTTAAGTAAATTAAAACTTGATCAAATTAATTTTCTTTCCTATTTTTAATTTTGGTACTTACATATCTAGGATATGAAAATTCCTGCACACATGTTATTTTTAATTTCATTCTTGCCTATTTAATATGTTGCTAAAATGTTTTATTTTATTAAAAATTTATGTT
>NEWO01000968.1:35576-58341 GCA_003013225.1 Phalaenopsis aphrodite
AAATCCAGATTGTAAATTTTGTATGTTGTTTTATCAACACCAAAATGTCCCCCAAAATCAGAATTATTACATTTTTGGATAATTTCATAAATTTCTTCTAAAGATACACATCTTCGATAATCAGATCCTTCCTTGTTTATATAAAAATGTGTCATCCCAAAAATAAGTCCTAGCTTCAGATATAAATTTCCTCTTCTGTTGATATGTCATTCTATAGGGTATAATATCACTTACAAGAAAGTTTACAATGTTAGCATACCACGCAACACGCCACTTTTTAATATTGAACAATTTTTCATCTGGAAAATGTTCATTAATTACTTTTTTAAAAAAGAGTGGTTTTTTTAACTCAGGTCTGGATAAATGATCAACAATTTGATTTTCAGTCCCATTCCTATCTACTATTTCAAAGTCAAATTCTTGCAAAAGAAGAATCTATCTTATAAGTATTGGTTTAACATCCTTCTTTTTCATCAAGTACTTAATAGCAGAATGATCTGTATGCACTACACAATGAGTTCCAATTAAATATGATCTAAATTTATCTATGGCATATACTATTGCTAATAACTCTTTTTCGATTGTTATATAATTAATTTGGGCTTCATTAAGAGTTTTACTAGCATAGTAAATTACTTTGAAAATTTTATCATATCTTTTTCTTAAAACAACTCCAATAGCATAATCATTAGCATCACATATCAGTTCAAAAGGTTTTCCCGATGCAGTGATTAATTTTTCTTTTAATAACTCAAAAGCTTTTAGGCACTCTTCATCAAAAGTGAAAATTGCATCTTTCTCCAGTAAATGGCATAAAGGCTTAGCAATTTTTTAAAAGTCTTTAATATATCATCTGTAGAATCTAGCATGTCCTAAAAACTCTTAATTTCCCTTACATTTGTTAGATAAGTTAAATTAGCGATCACTTGAATTTTAGCAAGATCTACTTCCATACCATCTTCTAATATTTGATGTCCTAATATGATTCCTCATGCTACCATAAATTGACATTTTCCCCAAATAATGACTGAATTTTTTTCTTCACAGCACTTAAGAACTTTTGATACATGTTTTAAATATGAGTGAAATGAAGTTCCAAATACTTAAAAATCATCCATAAGCACTTCAGTCTCTTTTTCAATTAAATCACAAAAAATTGCCATCATACATCTTTCAAAATGTAGTAGGGGCATTACATAAACCAAAGGGAATTCTTATAAAAATAAAATATACCATAAGGATTGATAAAAATTGTTTTCTCTTGATCCTCAAGGTATATCCATCCGGAAAGCAAAAGTATTTATGCCCAGCTAGTCTATCCAGCATTTGATCTAGAAAGGGTAATGGAAAAAGATCTTTCTTAGTGACAAGATTTAATTTTCTATAATCAATCCATATTTGCCACCCTGTGACTTGTCTAGTTGGTATTAATTCATTATGTTCATTCACAGTCATAGTTACTCTACCTTTCTTAGGAACACAGTGAATTGGACTAGCCCATGCACTATCTGAAATAGGGTAGATAATTCCAGCATCTAACCACTTTAAAATTTCTTTCTTTACAACTTCTTTCAAAATAGTATTCATGCTCCTTTGAGGATCAGCCCTGTGTTTGCAGTTCTCTTCCATATGAATTTTATGCATACAAATTGAAGGACTAATTCTTTTAATATCAGTTATGGTCCATCTAAAGGCTTTTTAAAAATTTTCAAAATTTTCATCAATCTTTCTTCTTCTTCCATTGTTAATTTTGAGGAAATAATAATTGGTAAAGTAGAGGAATCACCTAAAAAGACATACTTTAAATTATCAGGAAGTCATTTCAACTCAAGTTCTGAAGGTTTTTTAATTGATGGACAAAATGATTTTTCCTTTTTTATCGTGTCCAAAATTCCAAAACTTTCTTGAACATACTTTGAATCTTCCTTGAAAAGAACATCACATTGATCTAATTCCTCTTCTTGCTCGTGTTCTAAATCTTTTACTTCAGATTTTTCTTTACAATTAGTTTTGAAATGGTATTCACTCAGATATCTTATAACATCCATTCTATAGAATTCATCATCTTTACCATTTGTAGGATATTTCATTGATCATGAAATGTCAAAAGTAACAGTTTGATCATTGATACGCATAGTTAATTCCCCTTTCTGCACATCTATCATTACTCTTCCTGTGGCTAGGAAAGGTCTCCCCAAAATTATAGGTATCTCTTTATTTTCCTCCATATCTAGCACAATGAAATCAATAGGAATGATAAATTGATCCACTTTCACTAGGACATCTTCTATAACTCCTTTAGGATACGTTATCGAATGATCTGCTAACTGCAGAGTTATAGTAGTAGGGTTTATTTCTCCTAATCCCAATCTTTTAAATACTAATAATGACATAAGGTTAATGATTGCACCTAAATCACATAAAACTTTCCCATAAAATATGTCTCCTATTGCACATGGAATTGTAAAGCTTCCAGGATCTTTAAGCTTTTCAGGAAGCTTCTTCTGAATTATAGCACTACACTCCTCACTAAGTGCAACAGTCCCATTATTTTCAAACTTCATTTTCCTATTAAGAATATCCTTCATAAACTTTACATAGCTTGACATTTGTTCTAAGGCTTCAGCAAATGGAATATTAATTGTAAGCTTCTTGAAAATTTCTAGAAATTTTAAAAATTACTTATCCAACTTTCATTGACAAATTCTTTGAGCAAATGGAGGTGGTGGTTTTTACAAATCAACTTTCAGTGGAGAAATATGTCTTTCAGAATCTTTTGGAGAATCCTCTTTTGATTCTTCAATTTCTTCTCTCTCTACTTTAATTTCTTTTTGAACCCTACCTTCCAACACTCTTCATCTTCTAAGTTGAATGGCTTTTGCTTATTATTTATTCTAGTCTTTCAAATTTGTTTTAGTATTATTAGGAAGTGTTTATTAGGATTTATTACTTAATGAATTTGCAATTTATCCAAGTTGATTCTCAATATTTCTAATTGTAGCTCCTTGACTTGTAACTTATTTCCCATTTGTAACACCACTTCTTGTATAGACAACTTCTTCTCCTTAAATTGTGGATTACTATTGAAACTTAGAGGATAAGTAGATCTATAATTATTATTCCTTTGGTTGTTCCAGTTTCCCAATAAGTTTACTTGATTATTCCTCCATTATTGATTATTACCACCTGTAGTATTATTACAATTGAAATTGGGATGGTTCTTCCAACCTGGGTTATAATAATTTTAATATGGGTTATTCTGCTTGTTATTTATGACATTCAAAGTTTCTAATGATGCTTGAGAATCTACTATTTTGGCCTAATGAATTCTCTTCAATCATAAAAATTGGTTGACAAAAATTCATTCCAAATTGGTCTAACTTCCTCAAAATTGCAGCAACTTGATTTGCTAACATAGTAAATGCATCAGATTCATGAATATTGGCTACTTCCTTAGGATTTACTCTCTTAGAAGGCCATTGAAATTTATTGGTAGTCATTTCTTCAATTAAAGCATAAGCATCATGAAATGGTTTTGACATCAGTGAACCATCAGCAACGACATTGATAATATATCTAAGAGATCCAGCTAATCCATTATAAAAAGTTTGAATTATTAACCAATCTGGCATAGCATGGTGTGGAAAGTTTCTTAAGAGTTCTTTAAATCGTTCCCATGCTTTATAAATAGATTCCCCATCAAACTGATTAAAAGATGTAATATTATTTCTAAGCTTCGTAGTTTTTTATGGTGGAAAATATATAGCAAGGAAATTTTGTGCTAAATCACCCTATGTTTTGATAGATCTAGGTGCTAACGAATGCAACCACATCTTAGCTTTATCCCTCAGTGAGAAAAGAAAAAACCTAAGTCTTATGACATCAACTGATAAACCATCATATTTAAATGTAGCACACAATTCTAAAAAATTGGCAAGATGTAAATTTAGATCTTCAGTTGGTGATCCTTAAAACTGATTATTTGATATCATTTGGATAATAATAGGTTTAAGTTCAAATGAATTAGCCACTACAGTAGGTTTTTGAATACTACAATGAAGTTCATCTACCGTAGGGTTGACATAATCTCGTAAAAGTTTAAATTCTTGGCGAAATTCAGCATTTTGATAATTTTGGTTTGTTATTTCTATATTTTTTTTAGATTTTTTAAAACTTTTAATTTTTTTGCTTTTCATAATTTTCTTAACAGTTCTCTCTAATTCAGAATTGTAAAGCACTACTCTTCCAGAACATGAACTACACATACACTAACATAAAATAAAATGAAATAAAATAAAATAAAACACACACAAAAATAAAATACTATAATAAGATATTCCAACAATAACTCGTAAAGTTTAAAAAAGACTCTAAAATAGAAATTTGCTTTCAATCAATCTCTCCGGCAATGGCGCTGTCGGCTATTTTTCTTTCAAAAATAAGATTTTAAAATTTAGAATTTAATATAATATATATAATGTAATTTTAATTTTGTGAAAATGGTATATATATATATATATATATATATATATAAATATTGAAAATGATGAGACCGGGTAGACCTCATATATCTAATAGTTTAAATAGCTTAGCACAATACCATAAATGATATATCATCTCGAAGGATGAACGTATCACTTATTAGTAGGCTTAACTATCTAAACTTAAAAGTTTATGACTCTATTTTGGTCTGCAAAATTTATAGCCGACAAATTCCCCTATATAATACACAGATTACATAGGGTTTAGATTAATTTGGGCTCTTAATTTCCTATGGAGGCAAGCCCCTGTAGTTAATTACATCTTAGACAATCAAAGTCACCTAAGAAAACTCTCGATAATGATCAGAGGTTTCATCTTCAAGAATTCAACATTCAAGTTTCCACGATTGTTCATAGGAAAAGTCAAAGGGGATAGGTTTAAATAGGAATAGTTATTTCTGAAATCCAAAGGAACGAAAAGTAAGAGATGTCGAACATACTGAAGAATATTCAGTGACATCTCAAACTAATCTATGATTTGGCTTTACGTCTTTGAAAGGGAAATTATATGATATTTCAGTCCTGTAAATTATTTAGATATTCGGGACTTGTGTTTGCATGTCATATGCAAATAGCCTGAGAAAATATGAGGATTTATGTGGTGCCAGACAAAAATCTCGGAAGCCTAAAAAGTTTAGGACTTATATCGTACGATATGAAATCATAAAATGTCCTAAGAGATAGTGTGAGGATTTACGTCATGCAAGACAAACTACCTCGATGTCCTATAGATATGTTATTTAAATCCATCAAAATCTAGCCGAAGCTTCTTCTGCTATCTCTCTATTGTCACCTCGACCGCCATCCAAAGATGAGTTGTCATTTGCTCCAGATTTGTCAACTTGATTGCTGCCCAGGGATGAGTCACCAATTGACACTGTTGTCGTCTCGTCCTGAGAAGAAAGTAGGTAGAATAGAGAAAACTATGCCTCGAAAGGCCTATCCTAGGAGATTGTACAAACATACTAGGAGAACTTATATTTAAAAGTTTGAATGTAGGTGAATGTCTATAGTACAATATTATATAAGAAAGAAACAACTGTGTAGTGACGTACTGTAACAAGAAAAGACTGAAGGAAAATTATGGAAATGAAGCGACCGAAAGAAAGGAAAAACTATGTAATAAAAAAAATGTACAGAAAAGGAACAAAATTGAAAAACCTAAGTGTACCTGATTAAGTCTGGCGATGCTACAAAACATATTAAATTTGCATAATATAAAAGGGTTAGACAAAAATTTGCAAATGATAAAAGAAAGGTTAAGTGATAAGCATATGAAAATTTAAAGTGTAATATTAGCTTTTAATTTTGGTTTAGGCTCAGACTAGACCTCTTTTTCTCTTTTATCTCAATCCCACAGGCAACTGATATATGGAAGTCAACCTATCAACATCAACTAGAGCCCACCAATGAATCACCCCTATAATCAGGCAGCCCTAGACCCTATCGTTTAAAGAATGTGTGAACAGAGTAGTATCTAAACTCCTCAAAGTGTAGGACATCCATACGTGAAATGTAGTATCTGAACTCATCAAAGTGCAGTCCACCTATACATGAAATGTAGTATCTGAACTCATCAAAGTGTAGTGCACATATATGTGAAATTGAGTATCTGAATTTATCAAAGTGTAGTGCACCTACACGTGAAATGTAGTATATGAACTCATCAAAGTGTAGTGCACCTATACGTGAAATGTAGTATCTGAACTCATTAAAGTGTAGTGCACCTATATATGAAATGTAGTATCTATCGGGCGTAGTGTGTGGTGTTCATTGTATAATATCTGAGGAGCATTATGTTATTCGTGGTGTAGTGTATGAACTGTATAGTACATGAGAGTCATAGTGTATGAAAGACATAGTGTATCAAAGGCATGGTGTATGAAATGTGTAGTGTGTATGTGAGTCTAGTACCCATGGAATGGTTTGTTGTGTATCTGTTCTTTATAAGTACCATTTCCCAAATCTTTTGGGGAGGGTTGGAGTTGCCGACGACTTAAAGAAGTGAAAGGGCATCACACTAGTTGAATGTTGATTTTATATTTCATCTATAAACAAAGTTGTCAAATGGTTATTTGCATCATCGTCTGTTACCCCTCGTCTCGAACTAATAGGCCACCTCGATATTTCATATGCTCATCGAACGAAGTTTTATATATCTCATATCAAGAAAATGAGAAGAGTAATCATTTAAGCATTTATATAGCATCCACCTTCCACCTTAGGCTCGAATTGTAAACCTGTACATGTGATTATTGCATACTCCCTTAAATTTTTCAAGGGGAATCAAAGATTATAGCATTTAAAATTAACTCTCAAAGTTAAAAGATGATTTTCAACATATCCTTGAACAAATGGTAGTAAAAGGAACAAAATTTGGGTCTCAAATGTATATTTCAAATCATAGAAATGATTTCTAACATACATTCGAGCAAAAAAAAAACAGCAAGAAGAACAAATTCTGCGTCCCAAATGTATATCTCAAATCATGAAAAAATGAATTCCATTAGGTATTTGAATAAGGGGCAGCAAGAAGTATCAAAACTGAGTCCCAATTATATTTTTCAAGCCATAAAAGTAAATTCCAACAGGTATTTGAACAAGGGACAACAGAAAAATATCAAAACCGAGCTCTATATGCATTTTCAAACCATATAAATGAATTCCAGCAGGTATTTGAACAAGGGGAAGAAAAGAAGGCAATTCCCAAGCCCCACATGCATTTCCCAAGCCGTAAAATGATCTCCAACATGTATTCAAATAAGGGAAAGCAAAGAGGTAAAAAATGAGCAGCAAAAAAGCAAAACTGAGCCCAGCACAAGGGGCAAAACTGAGCCAGCACAGGGGCAAACTGAGCCCAGCACAGGGGCAAAACTGAGCCAGCACAGGAACAAACCGAGCCCAACAGATGGGTAAAATCGATTCTAGCAAAAGGGAGCAAAAACAAAGAAACATTCTAGGTAAATCAAACTCATTAAATGAGTTAAAACAAAGCCATAAACAATCAAATTTCATAAAGCCTTAGACTTCAAAATTTCTTGCACCCCAGCATATGTTTTAATCAAGAATTGATAACAGGAAATAGATAAGTGTAACGAATCCCTAAATCCAAATATTTCTCAGTATTGAAATGAATTCCAGCACTTACTTAATTCAAAAATAACAATAATAAAAGAGTTCAGCATTTCATTTCCAACATGTATTCTAATAAGGGGCAGCAAGAGAAGCAAGAAACAAATTCCAAATGTATTTCCAAATCATTAAAATGTTCCCAATGTCGGAGTTCAAATAAAGAGAATTATAGGAAATATAATTGAATCTCGACATAAGAGCTAAATCAAATCCAACAAATGGCCAAAAGCAAAAGGCCATTACCAAGCTAAAATCGAGCCACTAGATGGCTATCCAGATCTTTAAAATTTTTTCCAATATTGAAGTTCAAATAAAAAGAGCTATAGGAAACATGATTGAGCCTTCGAGACCAGATGAACTCATAAATCTTTATAATGAAATATAGAATCAGCCAAGAAGTTCAAAACAAAACTTCCAAAATCGGGCGAAATCGAATGCCCAACTAAAAAGCTCAATACAAAATTTCCCATGGATCACATAAACTCAAGAATCTCCATGTTAAAGCATTGCAATGAGAAAATAGTAGTCAAGAGTACTCAAAATCAGCAAACATAACCTCAGTATGAGTAAAACGCAAGAAATGACTCTTCCAAGTAATTGCTCAAGTATCAAAATATAAAATAATATATGATAGCAATTCATTGTCATAAATTCAGAACTTAATAACTATGGAATTACGACAAAATTAATCTCAATGAGTTGGTAATATATAAACTCTGATTTTCGATAAAGTTCAACGAAGCTTAAGAACAGCAAATAAAAGAAGTAATATCAACTTCCTTCTATCTATGAAGCAAAAATACAATGTTATTTCTCTGACAAAATATACATATTCATAGAAGTAAAAGTATAAGAAAAAGAAGCCAGGTATATTGACTCACTGATCCAAGATCAAAAACTCTAAGTATCTCCAAAAGGGTTTAGGAGAATTTAGAAGCGGTAAGAAGAAATAATCTCCAAATCACCAAAACGAAAGAAGCCAAATCCGAAAGAAATTGCTAGCCAATAGATATTTTTCCTTAGTATATGAATCATAAAGAAGATCTAACCCAAAAAAATCTCTCCAAGCAACTTTTACAACACACAAAGCCAACCTTAAGAAAAAATACTCAAATCATTCAGATCAAAAAAACCCTAACCCTTCAGCTAGAGTGGGTAATTATATCCAAGAATGAGAGTGATTCGCCTCAAGTCATCCGCATTTGGGCAGGAAAAAAACCGCTAAACAAAAAGAAGCTGCCGGCAAAACGATCGGCGACGAAAGTCGGTTATGACTCGCAAGGGAAGGGATGACCTGAGAACTCGGAGGAACTCCAAAATCCGGTTAAGAGAAGAGAGGAGGAGGAAAAGGTCCGGTTAGGGCACGATTCGATCCCAAGAGAAGGGAAGCTTCGAGAGGGATGTGAGCGTGAGATTAGATTTTTTTAGGATATATATATATATATATAAAGAAAATATCGAATTTTGTGCGATTTATTCGTGTGCGGCGCCCTAAAAACATAAATGTCATTCCTAGCTAAAATCGATGTTCCAGATGCAACGGTGCGGTATGTTTCGTCACCTGGGGTCATTTGGACAAATTCGTTGACGATCGCGCCAAATTAACATTGATTCACGTGTGGCGCATCAAATGAAATTATTTTGACCCGATCAGAGCCTTTTAATGAGTAAGATGAAAATATTGATCGATTCTCGCATAAGCAACAACCAAAGTCAAATACGACGCTCGCAGTGGCAAGTCAAATGTCGCGCACATCACGGGGCCCCCTATGTCTTTCAAATTTCTATAGGAGTTCAATTTGAGCTTCAATATGTTGGCTTTTTGATCGACTCAATCGAATATTGAGGATCTAAAACCATCCATATGAAAGTACAATGAGTGAAGAAATGACTTGAATTTCTAAGTGGTGTGGGTCCCAGCTTAGTCCTCTAAGAGAGTCAAAATAGAGAAATATTAAGGCTAGATCTGAGGATATCTAGCGAATGGAAGACCTGAAAATGAGGTCAACAGGCGCCAGAAACTTGATCTCGACTGTTTATATGCATTTATATTTTTCAATTTTCTTTCATACTTTACAACAACACCAAAAACTTGATCCTAAAAAAATAAGAATTTAACTTTTTAATTCATTTATATATATTGAGATACTAAGCAAGTATATGTATCGTTATCAAGTAATATAAGACTCTTTGATTAAGCCCTGAATATCGAACCAACAGGGAGTGTTCACAATATGCACTTCTAAATAACAAACTTTCTATTTTAAATAGACAATTACTTAAACTATTGATATTTTTACAATAATTAAAATTCAATTTTTTTCGGTATTTTTGATATTTTAACAAAACATAAAAATTTCTAAATATAACTTGAGTTTATGTAAAAGAAAAGCACTGAATATGAAATATCTTTCTTCTTATTATGAATCGGTAATAAGTATAAGAATTCTGTTGTGAAAGTATTCAAATTGTGTTGCGCCAAATAGGAGAAATATTATTCTTTACTCTTACTATAGATTATATGAAGAACATTGGCCAATTTAAAGTTTGAATAGTTATGAAGACCGACTAGGCAGGGAAGATACCAGCTCTCACTCTAGAGTTCCCTTGATTCCCTCCACCTTGGGGCTAACATCTCGTATTAGAACCCAAAACAATAAACCAAGTTGGGGGCTTTAGCCGGTCACTCTAAAGTCCTCTAACTCTACACTCTTCAAAGATTATATCCCAATTTATTTGCACTAAATCATATGAATTACATTATCATTCATACAACCTAATGTGATTTTTTCCAATTGTTGGCTAAGACAATACCATCCCGGTTCTTACAAGTTCTCACAACAAATTTTAACATCTAGATGGACTAGATCAAAAAGTAAATGAAGTACATGGAAATAAGTCATCACAACTTCTTCCAACATTAAAGATTAATGCTCTCCACAACTTTCATCCAATACTTTAATTACTTATTATTTTAAGGAGAAAGATAAAGAAAACTACTTTGAATCCATGAAGAAAGCAAACCCACACTTTAGTTTAAAAGTAGAAATCATTGTCAAACCAAGAAGAAGTCTCGATTAAAACCAAAAGTAGTTTTAAAACAAAGATAAAAACTTATCTCAAATCCTCCACCAAACTCTTCAAGTTCCTTTGAATCTCTTTTTCTCTTACAACACACTTAAATCTCATAATAAAACTAAAAACAAAATGGATAAAGTAAATTAGTGGTTCTTCAAAAATCTCTCCAAAAGTTTCTCCATGAACTATTTCAAGAACTTCTCAGAACTCCCCCTTTTTTTCTCTCAACTTTCTTCTTTTATAATTTTCCAAGAGATGCCTTGGTATCTCTTCAAAATGTGTCATGATTCGATGTATTTTCTAAGGGATGCCTCCTTTCATAAGTCTTTTAACCATATTTTCATTTCTAGTGGTCATAGCCACCCTCTTTAGCCAATAGGTGTCTTAAATGTCCCTTCAAAATTTGACAAAATGAATTAACCCATCAAATAACTGCCTCTGGCACTTAAGCGCGGGGCCTCTAGTGCTTGGGGGTGGCCTTCTCTGTTTCATTGGCGTGTAAGCGCTAGATCAGGCGCTTAGGCGCCAAAACACTTTTACACTGTTTTTTTTCATTTTTTTCCTCTAAATTTGATTCATTTTTACTCTTTTTAGCATTTTTTATCTTCTTACTTGTACTTGAAAGAAAAGCACACAAATACCTTCCATTAAAGTGCAATATCTCAAAAATAGGTATAGAAATGTGTCTAAAAACACTACATATTTTAGGTGTATCACCAACCACGTAGCCGCCTCATCAGCCCGCCTTTTTACTCTATCCACTCATCCAGTTTGATCTCATCCATCCGTTGAATAAATGTGCGATCATATGACTCTCATTCGTCATCCCCAAATGACCTAACCCTAGAACCGTTCACACTAAAACCCTAAGATCTCGAGCTAGACTTATCCAAAGTGCATGAGGTTTGTTTCTAAACTTTCATCTACTCAAGATGAACACATTTATATGGCTTATATGGTATGAAATATGGTAAATATGTATGCAGAATCAAAATAGGCTTGGATTAGGGTTAGTATTCAATACCTTTTTCTGAGATGGGATGCCTCAATCAGATGGTTTGGTAGCTTTGAATGGACCCATCGAGCCTCCATATGAAGTCTCAAGCCCTAGTGAATTGCCTAGGTATTTTTTTTACCAAGCTAAATTTCAAGTGTTTGTCAAAGTCTATGCTAGGGGCTTTCTGTGATGGGGCTTCTATGGGGAATTAACTCCTCTCACTGTGGGGATGGTGTGCAAAGTTAATTGAACTTTGGTGGATTGTGGAAGTGTGGGGAGATCTGTTTTGGTTTTAGGACAAATTTTGAACTAAAAATGAAGCTCTCACAGTGGGAAACTGAGGGGAACAATGATTGCAATGAGTTTAGGAGTTCATGGAGAGTGTTTGAGAGCAATTGGGCAGAGTTTCCCTAAGGAAATTGGATTGCTCTATGTTTTGGCCATGGGAGAGGAGTTTAAATAAAATGGCTTAAGGTGGCTTCCAAGGCCAATAAGTGGGTGCAAAATATTGCTTATGTGGAGGGTTTAAAGGAGTCAAAGCCAATTGGAATTGGCCAGGCTAGATGGGTGTAATTTGGCTTGAATCAAGGCGTAGAGGCTCTCAGTTTTGGCTCCTCTAGTGACTAAGGTGGCTATCCATGGTAGGGGAGGTGCTCAGGTAGCTCAGAAACCTTAGGGGAATGTGTCACAACAATTAATTTGGGCTGGTGATGGGTTTTAGCAAAAATATATCTGGCTTAAGAAAATTAGGAAACCAAATCCCTTGATTTAGGGGACCTTTGGTCCATGGCTCACCTAGGTTGGGCTAAGTGGGTCTAGCCTGGTCACTAGGGTCCATTTAATGGCTATGGTGTCATTAATCTGGTCACCTTAGCATGGCTAAGTCAATTTTGGTGCATGGGTTCAATTTGAGACAAATTGGCTTGAAGTTGGGTTTGGCTTTGGCTAGCCATAGCATTAAGCCCAATTGATTGAGCAATTTGGTTTGTATGCTTGTCATGAAGGGTTTAAAAGAGATTTGGAGGAATTTTGATTTGATTTGGACGTTCAATTTGAAAGATTTTGGCATTTTGTCAATTTTGGGGGTGTTGGCTAGACTTGAGTTTAGGTTAGGCTAGAGTTGTGCTAAGTCCAAATTTATGATTGTAAATGGTCTTAGGAAATATCATGAAGGGTTTTCAACATTAATTGGGTGCCAATTTTAGGGTTAGGACAATCGATTTGGTGGGATTTGGGCACATGACTAAATTGGGGCAAATTTGGGAATTTTAGATTTGGGTTGTGATTGAGTTAAGTTGAAGCTTGAGCAAGGAAAATTTAAGGTTCATTTATCTGTGTGGGAACATTTCAAAGATTTTATAATGCACAATTGAGGCAATTTGATAGATTTGGGGGTTCAATTTAGTGGGATTTTGATCTTGGGACAAATTGGGGCTTTTTTATTTGGGTTGAAATTAGACTCAAATCTGGGCAATTGGAATTCAATTAGGTTTGAATTGTGTTTGATCATGATTAATTTGAGTTTGTAATTGAAATTGGAGAAGATTGGGGTCAAATTGATGGAGATTTTGGGTGGATTTGGGGAAATTGGGCCTTTTAGGGCAATTTGTGGCTTTTGATCAATGTTGGTCAAATTAATCAAATTGGGCTTAATTGAAGGGTCAAAATTGGTTTTAGAGACATTTGAAATGATTTTGAGGGTTTTTGGAAAGTTTGGGCCACCAAGGGTATTTTTGTAATTTTGGCAAATTTTGGGGGCATTTTGGTAATTTTGGAATTTTTGGAAGGTTTTGTGAAATTTGGGTAGTTTGAAATGGTTTTAAATGATTTTATAAAAAAAATTGGATATTTTGGGTGAAATTGAGATTTTTGGCCAACTTTAGTGTTTGGGGTGTTTAGGTAATTTGGGTAGGCCAAAGGCTAAGTTGGACATTTTGGTGAAATTGGTGCCAACCACCCTATACGCACCATGAACCAATAGAATCTCCATTTGGGTTATCTATGTACTAGTCTTTTCTAAAATCTAGCATAGGGCTAGTGGGTCTAGAGGACAATCAACATTAGTCTCCCAAAGATCAAGGGATCAAAGTCAACAAACTTTTGGGTTTAGGGTTGTGAGTTAAAGTGAGTGAAAGTGTGTGAACTAGCTCCAGACCAACACCCAGGGTCAACCTTAAGGCCAAAAAGTCCTATGGGGATTCCCCTTGAGCTCAACCCCACATACTAAGTGCTAGAGCTTAGGACCAATATGTGGAACTTCAAGTTGAGCAAAGAATGATTTAGAGTTTTTAAAGGTGAGGGTTCCTTTTCTAGTCCTCTAAGAATATTCAACAGAAAAGTTCTATGGCTAGACCCTAGGTTACTAAAGAGGAAAGACTAAACTTCAACCAAAAGTGAGGTCAACAAATGGACCCCCAATTGGTGTGGTGTAGTGGGCAAGCACACCACACGTATTGGCGTTGACCGATGAGATCAATAAAACTAAAGCAGACTTTTATCTCAACAAACTTAGAATGGAGTGTAGAATTGAGTGACCATTCTCTCCACTGGGGGGTAATAAAAACTCTTGCTGGGGAAAATAGAGGAGACTGCGGTAACAATTATCGGGTGAACCGACAGTCCCAGTGAAGATTTGATTTAAATTGAATATTTTAAAATTTACTTCAAATTTTGATTTCAATTTCAGATCTTAAGGAGATAGGATTTTGAACGAGGAGACCAGATTAAGTGAAAAGTGCAAGGAGTCACTACTAACTTGACAGCGACTTTATATATGCTTAAAAATATAAGTATTTAATACTGCTGCTAAAAGATTTAATTCCTCAACAACTGCACCAAAACTTAATAGCCTTTACATATTCGATAAAGATGGATGTATAAAATATTCAATAATTGTAAAGTCACACTTATCAACGCAAGTATACATATCGCTCAGGTAATATAGAGCTTTAATGGAGTCATAGATATCGATCACACATGGAGTAATATTAGAACTACAAACTAAGATATTAGAAAAAGCAATACTCAATCGCAACAATGGAATTCAAATTTCTAATCTGTCATTAATAGGAATTGAAATAAATATGTAATTTTAATAACTCTTAATTAACTAATTATACTAATGAGGTTTTTAATGTGATATTCAATATATAAAAAAGCATCCTTCTCCTTGTCAATAAATTATAGTGAATTCATAAAGTGAATCCATTCAATTTGTATTATACCAAATAGGAGCATACATATTCTTTACCCTTTGGTCCGGGCATAAAGAACATTGACTAATCCTACGCTTCTTTACTAAATCTGCGGCTAGGCTGGGAGGATACCGGCTCTCACTTTGGAGCTCCCACGTTCCCCTTATATGAGGGCTAACATTTACACTTCAGCACCCAAACGATAGGACCGAATTGGGGATTTTAGTCTGTCACTCTAAAATCTCCAATTATACGCCCGATAATTTTATTTCCTTATTTATTTGCACCTAACTTCCAAGGGCTTTGACCTGCATAAATCTTGGATGTAATCTTCACTTTACTTGTAAAACTCAACATATTTTATCAAATCAATTGGCCAGATTGAAAGTAAATTAAGATTGAAGTGAAAAGATCATCACAATTTCTTTAACATTTTCATGAATTCACCAATTCAAATCACCATTTCACAAATCTCAAGACAAGGAGAAAGACCAAAAAAACTACTCAGATCTCATGCGGAAAACACAACAAAACTCAGAATTCATATATAAAATCAAAGTCATACAAACTACAACAATAAATAAACTTATCTCTAATTTCTCCCCAAGAAAACTTCTCGGAGTTCCTCTGAATCTCTTTCTTTCTTTACAGCACACAGAATTCCTCTTCGAAGCGGCAAGGAGGAAGAGATCTCTCACTTTCCCTCCACTCTTATAATCTCTCGAAGAATTCCTCACAATTTACACTCTCTAGCAAACACTAATGGAAACTCTCCAACCTTTAAGACCTTTCTAACATCCAGGACCCCTAAGCTCTCTCCAACTTTTGGCCAAAATCTTCTTTTAAAATTTGTGGATGAGTTTTCCCAAGAGTTGCCTAAGCACCCTTCCAAAATTCATCCTCATCCAATGCTTTGTTGGACATAATCGTCGAGCCCGCCATCGGCGGGCTCGAGGGCACCGTCTGTGGGCCTTCTAAGTGATCTAATTCTGAAGTCTTGGAAAAAGTCCGCCGTCAGCGCCGTTGGACTCGTCGTCGGCGCCCTAGTTCAATTCTTCACATTTTGGTCCTTTTCACTCCAAATTCGCTCATTTTTGCATCTTTTTGCTCCAATGTCATTCCTGCAACAAAAAATCAAAAATACCTTTCTTTAAAGTGCAATAACATAAAAAACAATGTAAAGTAGGTATGAAAATCTCAACATATTTTCCTTTGGTCAAAATCCCCCAAACTTAACTATTACTTGTTCTCAAGTAATTTTAGTACTACATAAAAGTTATGATCTATTGTAGTAAAGTTTTAATTCAGAAATACTATAAGTTTGATTTAGATAAATTCCATAGTGAGACTTTCAGAAAAAATTCAAGTAATTAAATTAACTTTGTAGCTACAAGATTATCTAGTCATCAAGTTTAAGAGTTCTAGTCTTCTATTCATTTCAAGAATTACTATATGTTGCAATATTAAGTCACGTAGAATATTCAAATGATAGGAACTTCATGAGAAAAATACTAGTAAAAGATCTAATCCATAAATATAAGTCCAGGGATGTATTTAAGTTTTCCCTTTAGGTAGGTCCAGTGAAGCGAATTTTTTATTAGGCATATCCTCAAGCTTCTCCTCACTTTCCTATTTTTTCTTTCTTTTCTTTTATCTTTTTCATTTGGATTTCTTTCAATCCTATATATTTTTCTTTTATTTTCAGGGATTGTTGCCAATCCTTTCTTTTTCCTTTGTCAAGCGAGGATTACTATATCTGGATAGCCTTTAATGATTTTGAACATCACCTTTCTTTCCCTAAATTTGAAACTCAACGTATTCCTTTACCCTATAAATATTTCATAGTTTTTACATCATTGAGCCTCAATCTTTTCTTCTCAAATGAATTTCCAGATTCATAATACTTCAAAATATAGTTTCCTTTACTTTAAATACTTAACTATAGTCTTATTCTCTTATACTAAATACCTTAAGTTACAAAATTAATTTTCATTACAAAAATATTTCTTTAAATCTATCATAATACTTAAATAGCTACAAAATATAGTTACCTGAATTAAATTCACTACATAAAATCATATAAATAATTTTTGAAAATAATTAAATAGAGAACATCTAATAGTTAATCTTTTTCTTCCCTCCCCCAAACTTAAATTTTTCAATATAAAATGATACAGGTGGAAAGAAAAACTCTAAATATAAATCATACCTCAGTATTTTATATATTTTTCATTATTCTGAAATTTTTGCATTCCTTCTCAAAATTTCTACTTCACCTCGTCTGTAACATTAGGAGCTTTTCTACACATATAAATCATTAGAGAAATTGTCGGGTAATGAAATTTTGAAATAAGTGCAAAACTAAAACATTAAACAAACATAATATTTCCTAACACAACCACAATACTAAACAAAATAATTACAATTAAAATGCAAAATAAAAATCACATTACATTATAATCCACAAAATACTACTCAACATCTATTATACTACACATACAAATTTAACTACCACACTAACTTTATAATAAAAATTAAAAATTATCCAAGTACAACATAATAATAAAAATGAAAGTTCAAATACACACAAACATCCATTTCTATTACAAAAGATCACAAAAATAAAAGTACAAGTACAAATACATCAATTACTATCAGATATCAAAAGTAGAAACTATGTCTTTGTCTCCTTGATCAGCAGGTGGATTGAGCTGATACTGAGTATATCGGGGGCACTCAGAGAAAGTAACATCAGACTCACCTCTGTAGTGTCGGGCCTGAGCTTCGTAATAAGCTACCTCAAAATTTGAATGTCTCTGAAGGTACTCACTATCATAATCATGTCAATGTTCTAAACCTCCAATTCTTTCATTTATTAATTATATACTCTTTTGCTGCAAGGTCAACTCATTCATCAAATCAGTCAGAGTGGGAGAACTAGAAGGTGGAAGGTCATAAGTTGTAGAGGGGACATCTCTACTAGTAGAAGGTTCTTGACTCCTACTTCTAGTTCTCCATTTCTCATGAGATTCAAAAGTTTTCAAATTAGCTTTACTAATGGGTTTCATAGGGTAAACCCATTGCTCATCTCCTCCAGCTTCCACTCCAGAAAGTTAGAAATGTGCATAAATAAGGTCAAGATGTCCTAGACCTTCACTTGTTTCACTCCTTGTCGTAGTCAAATATTATTAAAAATAATCCTCCCCACATTTATATTTCTGTTATTCTGAATTCAGAAATTCAGAATAGCTTTATCTCTAATTACCTCACTATGGTGATAAGTGGGTAACAGAGTTGAGGAAATAAAATAATATCATGCCTTAGATGTGGCATTCAATGGAAGCAGAAAAATTTACCCGTTCTCGTTGCTTAATCTTCCATGTTCCTTTCCCATCAGTGAGAAAGTTGATCACATCATTCAGGGGGACTTCCATAGTACTGAAGGATTCATAATGACAGCTATAAGGAGTCTGAGACTTCGTAAAAAGTGTTAATGCGTGCGACATTAAATTCAATAGGAAATCCCCGCACTTGAATGATTTCGTCTTCAGAATAGAATACGTTGGCATATAATTCTTTCACAATATTTGCAGCTGCCTTATTGGTGGTGTAACAGAATTTTTCCCACCTCCGTTCGGTAATAACTAGTTCAATTTCTCCTCCCGGACTCTCAAAAACTCGATCTTGTATGCATTTCATTTCTTTAAATACTGAAGTAAATCTTGATTGAGCCTTCACATTGATAAAGCGAGACTCGTTGCACTCAAGTCGTCTCTTTTGTCGTGAAGCCATTTCAATCTAATAACAATTATAAAAAAAATTCCAAAATATACTTCAAATATGCAAATAATGGCTTCCAAAAGTAATTTTAAGAGTTCAATAATAAGTTTCATGAATTTCTTCCAAATATTTTCTTCACATTCTCAAATGTTTTAGATCTCCTCAATGTGGAAGAAATCCGTGGTGAAAATCAAACATTTTTAGTTTGGAGTGAAGCTCTTACCTAGAGATGATCAAATCCGGTGTCTAAATGTCTTGAAATCGCCTCCCAATCCAAGATCTCTCAAGCCCTAGGTAAAAAATCATGTTTTTCAGAGGAAGGTAATGATGAATAGTGGTAGTTGACTGGTCAAAATTGAGGTTAAAGGTGATTTTTCGTGATCTCGCCGTCGGCGGGGTAATCGGCGCCGTCGGCGCGCTCTATTGAAATTATATCCCCGGTCTCAAGAAAAGTCCGTCGTCTGCGGCGTCGAGGGCGCCGTCGGCGGGCTCTATTGATTTTGTTCAATTTTTTGATTTTTTTTTATTTCGATCAATTTCATGCCTGGACGACATGCGTTCAATCATTATAGACATAATTTTCAGTGATTAAATGATGTACTTATCACAATTAAACTTTCACAACACAAAACATCACATTTATATATAAATTCTAAGAGTTATTATTTACGTTACATAACACACTTAAGTTTGATATTTTTCTCAACCTCAATACATTAATTCAGCATCGCAATCCAAGCCACAGCACTCAAAATGCTGAAAACAAACATTCTATGTTTAGTCTCAACTATACAGAGATCTAAAAGCATAAATCTAAAGCAAAGCAAATGTAAAATTCAAATCAAATTACATACATAGACAGACAGGTAGCAATATAAATCTACTATTCTTCAGATTCAGCACTAAATTCTCCTCTTCGATCACCCATTGATTGCACATGAACGAAGAGGTTATAAAAGGGGCGGTACAGAAATTCTTCAGTAGAATCCTCTTCTATCAATTTCATCCTCCTTATCAGCCATATTAAACTATATTCTATATGTCCAGAGTGCTCAAAATGTTCTTTCATCCTCTAGTCTAGATGATCAAAGAAATTGGAGATATTATTAATTGCATTCATGACATTTTGCACCTCATTCTCTAATTTCTTGATTCTGCGCAGGATCACCAGAGTCTTGTTAGGAACTAAGGGTTGAATCAGCAGTGAATTTTGAGACGCTTGATCTACCATAATAGTCATGTCATTTTCATCTTCAAAAGCTGAAAATCTCTCAGTTGGGTCCAAAGGCTTCTAAGGTAGAAGTACCTTTTCCAAATTTTTGTAAGAAACTTGGAATTGACTGCAAAGTGAGAAAATTTTGGAAGGGTTTCCAAGCTCATAAGTTGATCTATGAACGATCTGGCCCAAAACTGACTTCACGATTATTGATCCAAAATCGATTGGGAGTCCCATTTGGATGCAGTAATTCAAAATAGCACATTCTTTAGAAACTTTACCGATTTTCATTGTCAGTAACAGTTTTGCAGAAATGAAGAAGTGCCAATGTTTTAAAACAGGATTTAGGAGTGTCGCAGAAAAGTTAACATACCCATTTTCTCTCATTTCCCAGTCTTCAGTTTTGTCCTTTAAATATTGGTAAATCTCATTCATCTGGTTTCTTGTTGGGATGGAGTTAGAATAATGGCAGACAGGAACGTTCTCGATCATGTATAATTCATTGATCCAATGAGGAGTGAAAGTTATCCATCTACCCGCACATAAACGACTCCCTGGTTGATTTTATGCAAATTTGCATAAAATTCTTTTACCACAGGAACAGCCACAACAATGGTAGTATAACACAACACTTCCCATCTTTGCCGCACTATCATCTCTTCAATTTTCATAGAGGGATTATTCAATCCACAATTTATGAATCCTCGTTCCTTGATCAATCTTTTCTTTGTCAGTACCTTGTTGAAGATTCGTTGCGCTTCCGCACTAATAAACTTTCTCTGATTGAGCACTCGCATTCTGGGATTATCAGGGGAATTGGACACCATAGGAATGAATTTGGTGGAGTTTCACTTTGTTTTTGGGGAAATATGAACTTATGAATCGAATTTTAGAGTTTAAAAGGGGTAACTCCTGCCCAAAAATTGCCAAAAAATGCCATTCAAACTCTAGAAACTGCCATCTCGCCGGCCACGCTGTTGGCCGGGTCAAGGGCGCCATTAGCGAGCCTTTTGTAATTAATTGCCTATACTGTCGGAAAAAACCCACCGTCGGCAGCGTCGTGGGCACTGTCGGCGCCCAAGGAAAAAATTGCACAGTTTTGCTCTGGTTCAAATGCGTTCCAATTTTTCTCTATGGATCCAATTTTTTATGATGATTCAAGGGTAAATATGAGTAGTAGAGCTCAATACTACCACAAACTAACGATAATTTCAAATAAAAACTATTATAATCGCATTAAAAATAAAGATAATTATGGATTGCCTCTCATAAAGCGCTTGGTTTAACGTCCTCAGCCCGACATATTCAGGTATTATTCAGGTTGACTGATCATTAAAACCTCTTTAAATTTTTGTCTTTTACCTTCAACATACGGTTTTAATCTGTCTCCACTTACTTTAAATCTATTTCCAGTCTTCTGATCTTCATTTTCAACATCTCCGTAAGTATAAACTTGAGTCACAGTAAAGTGTCCTAACCAACGAGATTTCAATTTCCCAGGAAATAACTTCATCCTAGTATTGTAAAGCAAAACTTCTTGTCCTGGTTCAAAATTCTTCTGGTTAATCTTCTGATCATCCCGTAACTTTAGTTTCTCCTTATAAATTATGTCATAATCATAAGATTCATTTCTTAATTCCTCCAATTCATTTAGTTGTAACAATCTCTTCTTACTAGCATCTTTCAAATTATAATTGAATTCTTTAATCGCCCAATATGCTTTATGCTCTAATTCTACTGGTAAGTGATAAGTCTTTCCAAAAATCAGTCTGTAAGGAGTCATTTCAATAGGAGTTTTATAAGCAGTCTTGTAGGCTCATAATGCGGTATCCAATCTAGTGGACCAATCTACTCTACTAGGGTTTACAGTCTTCTCAAATATTTATTTAATCTCTCTATTAGAAACTTCAGCTAACACATTGGTTTGTGGATGATAGGCAGTAGAGATTTTTTCAATAATATTAAATTTTTCTGTCAATATCTGAATGTATTTATTTCTAAAATAGGATCCTCCATAAGTGATAATCATTTCAGGTATTTTGTATCTAGTGAAAATATTTTTCATTAAAAATCTTGAAACACTTTTAGCATCACAACGAGGTAAAGCTTATGCTTCAATCCACTTTGAAACATAGTCTACTGCAATTAATATAAATAATTTCCCAAATTAAGGAATAAATGGTCTTATGAAATCTAATGCATAAACATCAAAGATCTCAACTTCTAACATAAAATTCAGAGGCATTTCATTTCTTCTAGATATATTACCTACTCGTTGACATCGATCACAAGTTTTTATGTATTTATAAAAATCTCTAAAGATAGTAGGCCAATAAAATCCAGCTTGTAAAATTTTATAAGCAGTTTTATCAATCCCAAAATGCCCTCTAAATTTAGAATCATGACAATTCTAAATGATTGGCTCAGTTTCTTCATAAGGTACACATCTCCTCACAATAAGATCCTTACATTGTTTATATAAATAAGGCTCATCCCAAAAATATGCTTTCGCACCATGAATGAATTTTCGTTGTTGTTGCAGTGCCAGCATAGGTGGCAAAATATTGCTTACAATATAGTTAACAATATCAGCATACCATGGTATTTTCCACTCATTAATATTATAAAGTTGTTCATCAAGGAAATTTTCTGTAATTTCATTGTCGGTGTCAGATAATTCATGATTTTCTAGTCTCGAAAAATCATCAGCAATTTGATTATCAATTCTCTTTCTATCAATAACCACAAGATCAAATTCTTGCATCAAAAGTATCCATCTAATTAACCTTGGTTTGGCATCCTTCTTTTGCATCAGATATTTAATAGC
>NEWO01000968.1:60372-77610 GCA_003013225.1 Phalaenopsis aphrodite
CAACTTTTACTAACACATCTTCTATAACTCCCTTAGGATATGTAACTGAACAATCTGCTAACTGAAGATTTATAGAAGTAGGTGAGACTTCACCTAATCCTAATCTTTTGAAAATTGATAGAGGCATAAGATTAATGCTCGCTCCCAAATCACACAAAGCTCTTTCATAAAATTTTTCACTGATAGCACACGGTATAGTGAAACTGCCATGATCTTTTAATTTTTCATTAAGCTTTTTCTGGATAATTGCACTACACTCTTTGCTAAGCGTAACAGTTTCTTTATCAGTAAACTTCCTTTTTTTGTTCAGAATATCTTTCATAAATTTCACATAATTAGGCATTTGCTCTAAAGCTTCTACGAAGGGAATATTTATCGTTAACTTCTTAAGAATTTCTGAAAATTTGGAAAATTGTTTAATCTATTTGTGTTGCTTCAATCTTTGAGGAAACGATGATGGAGGTTTCTCCACGGTAATTTTCATTGGTGTAAGTGGATATTCTAATTCTGGGTATTCATGATCTTTTTCTTTTTTGGTATCCATTTTCTCCTTTTCAGTTTCTGTTTCTTTTTTCACTCTTGTTTCCAATTCTTTTCCACTTTGTAATTGTATCATTTTTATATGTTATTTTCCTTGATTTTTAGGATTTGGTTCCACAATACTAAGAAAAGTTCCAATTGTTCGGTTACTAAGCGCAGTAGCGATATGCCCTAATTGATTTTCAATATTCTTAATAGCAGTTCCTTAATTTTGTAATTGATTTCCTTGGATTTGTAATTGATTTCCTTGATTCTACAATTGTTGACCCATGTTTAATATCAGCTCTTCCATAGACAACTTCTTTTCCTTAATTTGGGTGTTACTGTTAGATCGTGGAGGATATGAAGGTCTATAGTTAACATTTCCTTGGTTAGATGAATTTCCTAATGGGTTCACTGGGTTGTTTACCCATTATTGATTTGTAGAAGAATTGTTATTCCAACTAAAATTTGGATGATTCTTCCAACCTAGGTTATAATACTTCGAATAAGGGTTGTTGGGTCTATTAATAACATTTAAAGTCTCATATGAAGGTTAAACATCCACAAATTGCTCAGATGAATTCTCTTCCATCATAGGAGGTGTTGAGGATTAATTCATCCCATAATGATCTAATTTCATTGATATTGCAGCAATCTGCGAAGCTAACATAGATATTGCATCAGAATCATGGATACTAGCTACTCTTTTAGGATTTACCCTTTCAGAAGGTGATTGAAAATTGTTGGTAGCCGTCTCTTTTATTAGCAAATAAGCCTCATCAAAAGGTTTTGTCATTAGAGAACCACCAACTGCAGCATCTATAATCGATCTAAGTGATCTCACTAATCCATTATAAAAAATTTAAATTATCAACCAATCTGGTAACGAATGATGAGGGCATTTGTTAAGAAGATCTTTAAATCTCTCCCAAGCTTCATATATTTACTCTCCATCAATTTGACAGAACGATGTTATGTCATTTCTAAGTTTAGTAGTTTCGGATGGAGGGAAATATTTGGATAGAAATTTCTGTGAAAGTTCTCCCCAATTTCTAATAGATCCTGGTGCTAACAAATTTAACCACATCTTAGCCTTATCCCTCAATTAAAAAGGAAAAAGTCTAAGTCTAACAACATCGTTTGAAACTCTGTTATAATTAAAAGTAGCACACAGTTCTAAAAACTAACGATGTGTAAATTAGGATTTCATTTGGTCTACCTCCGAATTGATTATTTTGTACCATTTGGATAATAGCAGGTTTAAGCTCAAATGAATTAGCAGTTACATCAGGATTTTAGATAGATAAATGAATTTCATCTGTTATAAAATTTGCTTAATCTTGTAGGAGTTTAGGTTGGTGTTCATTCTCTATTCCTTGATTGTTCATGTTGTTTTCCATTGTTTCAGAATTTCTAGGTTCTCTTCTCAATCTTCTATTTTTTTCTAACAGTGCATTCTAATTCTGAATCGTAGGGTATAAGATTTTCAGGTCCAAATTCACGCATACAATTTGAAATCAGTACACAGTAAAACAACTAAATATGAAAATAAGTTGCAATTTAAGTAAAAATTTTCTAATAATCCTAATTTATTCGTTACTCTAATTGTAATTCTTTTTTACTCCCTGGCAACGGTGCCAAAAACTTGACAGCGACTTTATATATGCTTAAAAATATAAGTATTTAACACTGTTGCTAAAAGATTTAATTCCTCAGCAACTGCACCAAAACTTAATGACATTTATAGATTCGATAAAGATGGATGTATAAAATATTCAATAATTATAAAGTCACACTTATCAATGCAAGTATACGTATCGATGGGAATAGGGCGTGAAGAGGCATATCTGTCACAAATAGGCAATTGAAATAAATATGTAATTTTAATAACTCTTAATTAACTAATTATAGTAATGAGGTTTTAAATGTGATATTCATTATATAATAAAGCATCCTTCTCATTGTCAATAAATTATAGTGAATTGATAAAGTGAATCAGTTCAATTTGTATTGTGTCAAATAGGACCATACCTATCACTTACCCTTTGGTCCAGGCATAAAGAACATTGAATAATCCTATGCTTGTTTACTGAATCTGCGACTAGGATGGGAGGATACCGGCTCTCACTTCGGAGCTCCCACATTCCCCTCACCTGAGGGCTAACATCTACACTTCAGCACCCAAACGATAGGACTGAATTGGGGATTTTAGTCTGTCACTCTAAAATCTTCAATTCTACGCCTGATAATTTTATTTTCCTATTTATTTGCACCCAACTTCCAAGGGCTTTGACCTACCTGAATCATGGATGTAATCTTCACTTTAGTTGTAAAACTCAACATATTTTAACAAATCAATTAGCCAGATTGAAAGTAAATTAATATTGAAGTGAAAAGATCATCACAATTTCTTTAACGTTTTTATGGCTTCACCAATTCAAATCACCATTTCACAAATCTCAAGATAAGGAGAAAGACAGAGAAAACTACTCAGATCTCATGGGAAAAACACAACAAAACTCGGAATTCATATATAAAATCTAAGTCATACAAACTACAATAGTAAATAAACTTATCTCTAATTTCTCTCCAAGAAAAATACTCGAAGTCCCCCTGAATCTCTTCCTTTCTTTACAGCACACAGAATTCCTCTTCGAAGCGGCAAGGAGGAAGAAATCTCTCAGTTTCCCTCCGCTCTTACAATCTCTCAAAGAATTCCTCACAATTTAGACTCTCTAGCAAACATTAATGGAATCTCACCAACCTTCACGACCTTTCTAACATCCTGGCTCTCTCCAATTTTCAACAAAAATCTTCTTTTAAAAGTTGTGGATGATTGTTCCCAAGAGTTGTCTAAGCACCACTCTAAAATTCATCCTCATTCAATGCTTTGTTGGACATAACCGTCGAGCTCGCCGTCGGCGGCCTCAAGGGCTCTGTCGGTGTCCCTTCTAAGTGAATTAATTTTGAAGTCTCGGGAAAAGTCTGTCGTCGGCGCCCTAGTTCAATTCTTCACATTTTGGTCCTTTTTGCTCCAAATTTACTCCTTTTTGCATATTTTAGCTCCAATGACCCTAATTCATCATTCCTACAAAAAAATATCAAAAATACCATTCTTTAAAGTGTAATATCATAAAAACCAATGTAAAATAGGTATGAAAATCTCAACATATTTTCCTTGGTCTTAACTCAAGAGGATAAACAAGTGTAGAGATGGAAATAGAGCTTGAAGCGGCCTACCCCAAATGCAAGGATTGGAACAGTGCTTGAAGAGGCCTACCCCAAATGTAAAGATGGGAATAGGGCGTGAAGAGGCCTGCCCCGAATGTAAGGATGGGAATAGGGTGTGAAGAGGCCTACCACGAATTCAAGGATGGGAATATGGCGTGAAGAGGCCTACCACAAATGCAAGGATTGGAATATGGCATGAAGAGGCCTACCTCAAATGCAAAGATGGGAATAGGGCATGAAGAGGCCTATCCTGAATGTAAAGATGGGAATAGGGAGTGAAGAGGCCTACCCCGAATGTAAAGATGGGAATAGGGCATGAAGAGGCCTATTCCAAATGTAACGATGGGAATAAGGCATGAAGAGGCCTATCCCAAATGCAAAGATGGAAATAGGACTTAAAGAGGCCTTCCCCAAATGCAAAGATGGGTATATGGCGTGAAGAGGCCTATCCAAAATGTAAAGATGGGAATAAGGTGTAAAGAGGCATATTGTGAATGTAAAGATGGGAATAGGGTGTGAAGAGGCCTATCTTAAATGTGTAGATGGGAGTAGGGTGTGAAGAGGCCTACCCCAAATGCTAAGATGAGAATAAGGCGTGATGAGGCCTACCCTGAATGCAAAGATAGGAATATGTCATGAAGAGGCCTATACCGAATGTAAAGATGGGAATCAGAATTTAGGTACCAACCTCGAGAATAACATGAAAATAATGTAGAAGACTTGTGGTGTTGAGTTCATAAATAAGTGACATGGGAAGATTGACATTGGTGAGGAATCTCCGGGAGATGTAAAGAAGTTGGTGTAGGCAAAAATGATCGTGTTGCGCAAGCAATGAGTAACAGACCTCGAACTCGAGGGAAATAAACTCAAGCAAATTTATTTTTCTTTTCTTGTTTTCTTTATCAAATTTAATTATCAAAGTATATTTTTTTAAAAGAATTAATTTTCAATGGTTGGTTTAATTTTCAAAAAGAATATTTTATTCAAATTTCATTATCATTAAGTTTTTGTTGTTTTGTTCTTTGTTCACTGTAGCTTAGAACCAACAAATGGTTATGTGGCTCTTGATTTGTCGCACAAAGGGAAATTCAAGAAACAAACTACATTCTGAAATAAATTTCATTGATTTACTCAAAATAGGTGTTACAAACTGAATACAAGCTAAAAGTATCAAAGGTACATCTGAAACATCTCATGTTGAATACATCTAGAGCATCACATGCTAAATACAAATCATATAAGCTTCTCTGAAGTAGTACAAAAGGTGAAAAAAAGAAAATTGTTTATATGTCCTCTGTGAGATGAGCTCCTGATCAGGCTGACCTACTAAGCCACGCTCCAAGACAAGAATTCCCTATACGTGTACTTAGAGGTTCAACCCTCTCATAGCTCATACGAGCGTAGCTCCTCCAGCTTTGGATTTGGTTGGAATATGTATGACATCTTCTTGTTTTCCATCCTTTTGAATTTCACAGACACTCTACGATGTCGTAACCCTAGAAAGCAGTGCTTGGTGAGGTCTGATCCATTTTATTTGAGAATCCGTACTGAACTTATCGGTAGTGGAATCTCAATGGATCCCCTGAACTCCCAGGGGACAATAACATCAATTTCTTTTCTGAATAGTATATTGCTCTTACTCGGGAAGGACACTGTGTAAAAATTCCTCATGATATCATGATGGTCTATGTGTGGGGGAAGCAATCTCCTTCATCGTAGATATTGATGACACAACTATTTGGAATGCAATCAGCTGGCAGTATGCTCCATCTAACCATCCTCTTTATCTCGGAAGGCATGGGGTTCACCTCATCATTTCTTAAGATGCCTGGGGGATTCCCTTGTCTATCCTTAGTGAAATTATAGCAGCAACCGCATTGGATGGTTATCCTGGTTTTTCTTCTCATCCACTTTCGTAGCTCAGAATAAGTTCTTTCCATCAGCAGACCAGCCTGACCTCTGTCTCTTAGATTAAATATGTAGTGTAGAATTCTCCTTTCATCACTTTCAGAGAAGTCTCTTATGTACAGCTCCAGGCCTTCCAAAATATTGATGATATTTCCTTGGATTTCTTTGTAAAATTTGAATTCTCTCCTCTTAGCTTTGTTTATTCTTTCCAATTTTGTTGTGGGGATCCTTTGAGATCATTGAGGCAGCTCCCTCATCTGCTCATTTATAGGATACCATGTTTACTTGGCTTTAGAGGTAATGGAATATAGGACTCAATATCTGGGTAAACTATCTCCTGGCGTCCCATGTCGGCAGCTATAAATTCTTCAAATGAACTATAGTGGTCTAAGTGTAGAATGTTGCATGTTGGACACTCCACAAATGTCCCTCCTGTTGATGACTGAATAGAAACTTCGATGTTGCGCATTGGGAAACCATTGTAAAATTCATTCAGTACTTCAGATTGTACTTGCTTTGCAGGAAATTCAGACTCATCTTCAATAGCAAGCAAACTAGCTGAATTTTCCCTCATGCAAGGGTCGTAAATTTTCCTCTCAGAAATTGGGGTAAGTAAATTTTTTGTCTCTTTCAGATGTCTTCTTTCTTCACATAAAAAAGCTCTGTATTTGCAGTGATTGGCATTTTGGTGATGAGTTCTTCTCAACGATGCCTCTAGTAGTCTCCCATCGTCAGTGTTGACTAAGTTTTTGATTTGTGTGGTTTTCATGGATGACAAATAGCTAGTTCCCTCCATCAGATTCTGTTATGTTACTATTTTCTTCTTCTTCAGAGAGGATTCTTCTTTTGTACCAATCCTCAAAAGCGACGGCAACCCTTCCTTTTCTTGACGACTAAATATGTCCATCATGGGACGCTCATAGTTAACATTGAACTGACCAAAGTCCCGGTCAAAGTCTATGATGCCGCCCGATGTGTCATTTCCTTGTTTAGCATGGGATTCAAGCCATCCTTGAAGGAAAAAATCAGCTTCTTTCCTGACATTTTTCTGCATTTGACAGAAAAACATCAGTGCGCTGAATTTTAGCGGGAACAAGAACAAAACAAAACATTTATTAGACAAAATTTTTGTTTACACAAGTGTAAAGATTATTTTACTTATGTTTGTTTTACTTTATTTAAATTTAATTTAATTTAGTAGAATATCAAAATAAAAAGCAAAAAGGAGAAAGTCAAAGTATGCAACTTCAAAAGTTTTCATTTTATTGAGGTTAATTTTATTACAAAATTTTGGACCCATTTATAGACGCATAGCCAAATAAATAACCCTGGAATGATCAAAGTCTCAAAAATGTGATTTCAAGCAATATCAAGTGGTATAGTATGTCTTCAAATATCGTCCATTGATCGGCAGCATAAGTCTTTTGCCCCAAAAATCCACAAGCTAATAGGCTCCTCCTGAATAGACCTTTTCTATGACAAATGGCCCCTCTCAGTTTGGTTCAAACTATCCACCTACCTTGTGGCATGCAAGAATATGCCTTTTAAGAATAATAACGAGGTCACCAGCTTTGAAAATTCTTGGGCAGACCAATTTGTCATGAGCTTCTACCATCCTTGCTTGGTAAAGTTCTAAGTTCTGTTGCTCTTCTAGTCACTTTCTCTCGAGACTCTTCAATTCCTTAAGCTTGAGTGTTGTGCTTTCTTTTACTGTGAGCTGATTGGCTATGGTGACTCTAAGAGATGGTGTATGGACTTCTAGCGGTAGTATAGCCTCGGACTTGTACACGAGCGTAGAGGGCGTACATTGAGTCAGATTTCTGAATGTTTTTTGATAGCCTCATAGAGCTTATAATAGTTTATTATGCCAATCTCTTTTGTTTTCATCCAGTGTCTTCTTTAAAATCTATATTAGTGTTTTGTTGAAGGCCTCGGCTAGTCCATTTTCCCTGGTGTAGTAGATTGTAGAGTATCTTCAGGCTATCCCATGTCTTTTGACGAAGTTGTTGCTTTTGGTTTTTTTGAAGGTTGTCCTATTATCAGAAATTACTCTGCATGGTACAATGAAATGGTAGACGATTTGGCTTTTGAAGTTGAAGGACATGTTTTATTGCAACCTCTCGTAACTGCACTGCCTCTGTCCATTTAAAGAAGTAATTTGTTGCTGCAAGACTAAATCTATGTCCCTTAGAGGATGGAGGGTCTATCAGACCTATTATGTTCATGCCCCAACACTCGAATGACCAAGAGGCAATGGTTGGGAATAGTGATACATCAAAATAATATATTATTTTAAGTACCTATTTTAAGCTTATTTTTTGTGATATTGCACTTTAAAGAAGGGTTTTTTGTGTTTTTGTTGTAGGTGTATCATTTTTAGGCATTTGGAGCAAAAATGGCAAAAAGGATGAAATTTGGAGCAAAAAGAGCCAATTTTGGATTCTGGTGCAATGCGCCAAAAATCAGAGAGCCGGTGCATGATGCGTTAGATCGGTGCATGATATGTCAGGGATAATTTTTTCAAATTAAGGCAGTTCGAGATGAATTTTGCATGAATTTTCAAAAGTACACTTGTTACCTCTTAGAGTAATTCAATGTATCTAGACACTTTGGAAGGTTCTTTTATGAAGGGATATGACTGTTCGATCAAATGACACATCTTTTGAATTCAAAAGAGTTGACTTTTGGAGGAATTTTTGGAGGGACTTTTGAATTCTTTTCCAAAGGAGGTAGCCCAAAATAAAAGAAGAAAACTTGAAGAGGCTCAAGGGGGGACGAAAAGAAGAGGCTTTTGGGAGTGTGGTGTGAGAGTTAGAGAGAGAGAAGAGGAGATTTTCCTCTATGTTTGTAAGAGGAGAGGGAAGGTGAGAGATTTCTACTTCATTACATTTTTAAGAGAGAATTGGGTGTGATTGTAAATAGAGAAAGGCATGGAAAGAACTTCTAGAGATTTGTTTGGGAAGGATTGTGAGATAAGTTCTATTTTTATTTCTTTTATTTTGTAAAGTTGTTTTTATATATGAAATTCGTGTTTTATCGTATCCTTCTCATGAATTCTAAGTAGTCTTCTTTATCCTTCTCCCTACTTTGAAGATATGGTTTTGTGAAGAGTAGATTTTGTTTTCTACAATTTTAAATGATAATAATTTGTGATGATTTAAACTATGATCTTCATTTACTTTTCGATCTGGCCAATTAAAATGTTAAAACTTGTTGATAGACACATGTTCTTAAATGAGATTTGATTTTTACAACATGGGGAGAATCACATTTGGTTTCATGGGAGAGTATGTCATCCATGGGATTGGGTGTAAATAAATAGAGAAATATACTTTTGTTGGATGCATAATTTGAGATTTTAAGGTGCAGATTAAAACCCTCAATTTGGTTCAGTTGATTGGAAACTAATGTGAGATTGTTAACCCTTAGGGGAGGAAGTAGTGGGAGCTCTAGAGTGGCAGCTGATATCCTCTCAGCCTAACCATGAAATTAGGGACCAAACTCTAGATTAGTCAATATTCTTTATAGCTTTCGAAATAGGGTACGGAATAGGATTGCTCCTATTTATCACAAAACTGTTTTTATATATATTTTCAAATGATTTCAATTTCTCACAAATTATATACTCATTGTAAAGGGTAAGGATGCTTTTTTAAATTTGAATTTTCCGTCACAACAAAAACTTTGTTTAATTTTTGCAATTTTACTTTTGAAAGTTTAGTATTTAGTTTAGTTTAATTTTTGTAATCTTACATCTGCATGTTAATTAGCTTTCACCTGAGTAGTCAATTTTTCAATTTCGCACTTCACTTTTATTTTTTGTTTTTATTATAAAATAATTTCTATAATTTACTTTAGGATTTTTCAACTTCCCTATGGGATCGATATCTAGGACTCCATTAGAGGCCTTTATTACTTGAATGATACACATAGTTGCGTTGATATTGAAGAGAGATTTAGTAGTTTAAAATAAGTCTTAAAGGATAAATTATATTTATAAAACGTGACTTGTTAGGATTATATTGCATATTTGTTAGAAATCTGGCTGCATCGAGTTTTTGGGGTCGTTAAGTGGTGTCAACTTCATAAATATTTGCATATAAAAATCTCTGTGTCATTTAGCATTTTTGAAGGTTGGTGCAAGACCACCCCATGCACTTGGCACTGCTGAAATTTTCTGACTGTATCCATGCAATCAGACATAATTGCTGGCAAATAATATCTGAGCCTCTTGATCTTCCTTTTCATCTTCTGTCCTGACTGATGAGCACCACATAATCTGACATGTACGTCCTTGACAATATTATGTGCCTCTACTCTGTTTAGACATTGCAACAACATCTAATCGAATGATCTTCTATAGAGGACATCACCTACTAGAGTGTATGACATAGCTCTTCTTGTGATGTGATATGCCTCAGACTTGTCCTCTAGCAGCTTTCCAATCTGCAAATATTCTATTAATGACTTACGTTTATCTTTGTTGACGTTAGTAACTACAACCATCGTTCCTTCTTCTTTTTTAAGATTATGTAGATTTTTGAGGTCGACCCGAGATAAAGCCCACCTTCCTTGTACTGTAATATCAATGGAACCCTCTGGTGGACATGCCAGCTCCTTAGCAAGTTTTGCTAAAGCTTCAGCATGGGTATTATCTCCTCAAGGAATCCTGTAGAGAGTCACACTAGGAATCTGTTCCAGCAGCTTCATCGTATACCAGTGGTCTTCTGCTAGTCTAAGCTTTAAAATCTTGTATTGTCCAGCAACTTGTTGGATGACAAATTGAGAGTCACCATAGAGGGTAATATCTATTATATCCATCGAGATTACCAACTCCAACACAGTGATCAGTGCCTCATATTCTGCTTCATTATTGGTGCCTGGCTCTATCAGGTGGTAGGAGAATCTCAGCATAACCTTATCTGGCGTGATGAAAATTAAACCAATTTCTGCTTTCCCCGGTATATTTGTTCATGATCCTTTGTATTTTCTGGCTGAAGAAGCTCCATCAAAGTACATTTCTCAATGTCTGGCACTGGACGGTTCCTCTTGCAGTATCTATTTGTCTGAGAATTCATCGTTGAGTGGGGACCCAGTGGAAGTGGGTGTGATGTGAGAAAATCTGTTAGAATCTGTCCCTTGATAGCGTGGAGGAGAACAAAAGTTATATCAAATTTCAATAAAATCATTGACCATCTTGCTAAATGTCCAGAAAGTGTTGGTCAGGTCATCAAATATTGAAATGGATTAACTTTTGAAATAAGCTTGATTTTATGAGAATACATGTAATGCCTAAACTTTTGAGCAATGAAAACTAAAGCTAGACAATGCTTCTCAATAGGCAGATACTCTACCTCCATTGGTATTAGACGTCGACTCAAGTAGTAGAGTGCATTTTCCTTACCCTCATCATTGACTTGAGCTAATAAGGCTTCGAGAGAATCGTCTAAGGCCACAATATAAAGAATTAACTATTTTCCCGGGATAGGGGCTGCCAAAACATGAGGTGTCATTAAATATTTCTTAACATCCTTAAAGACCTGCTGACATTTCTCTTCTCAAATGAATTTGGCATCCTTTTTAATTAATGTCGAGAAGGGCTGACACCTACTTGAGAGATTAAAAATAAAGTGTCTCAGATATGCCAACTTTCTTTGGAATGAACATAGTTAATTTAAAATTTTGGGAGGAGGCATTTCCAAGATAGCTTTAATCTTATCTTGGCAATCTTGATTCCCCAATAACGAACAACGAATTCTAGAAACTTCTCGGAGGTAACTCCAAAGGCGCACTTTAAGGGATTCTTTTTTTAGATTATATTGTTGTAATCATTCAAACAAAAACCTCAAAACGTACAAATAGTATATTTTCTTTTTCCTCTTGATGACTAAATCATCCGCGTAGCATTCCACTTGGTTGTGAATGAGGTTTTCAAAAATCTTCGTCATAGCTCATTGGCATGTTGCTCTGGCGTTCTTTAACCCAAACGGCATTACTATGGAGCAAAAGATCCCAATCTATGTTTTGAATGATGTAAGTGATGCATCTTCTGGATCCATCTTGATTTGATTATATCCCGATACCATGAATGAGAAAATTTCATGTGTCGAAGTGATGTCCACCATCATTTCTGGTATCGGTAATGGAAATTCATCTTTTGGACATGCTTTGTTTAAATCTTTGAAGTTGACATATACACGGATCTGTTCATTTTTCTTCTTAACTGGCACAATATTAGCTAACCATGTGGGGTATTGCTCTTCTCTTACAAACTTAGCATATATTAACTTCTTCACCTTAGTAATGACTTACTGTTCTATCTCAAGGCCCATTCGTCTAGGAGCTTGCTTTATCAGGGTCATATCTTTGTCCACACCGAGTTTATGGACTGCAACTTCCGTTGATAGTCCTGTCATTTCATCATAGTTCCAGGCAAAGCAATCTTTGAATTCTGATAGTAACTTGATCAATTTGAAAGATTCTTTGTTACTGTGTAGAGAACTTATAAATGTTGGTACGGGCTGCTCTTCCATTCTGAGATTAATTTCTTTCAATTCATCAACATTTGATTTAATTTTTTCTTCAAATTTTGGCAGGGCGTTTGCTATTAGCTTATCAGTAGACTCATCCTGCACATCGAGGCAATCCTCTTCCAATCCACTAGTAACAACCATGCTAAATTTTGAATCATCGACGTGTCCTATAGTACCAAATCTGAGACCCTCTTTCAAGTTAGGAGTTCAAATTTTAACATTTCATAATTTTTCAAAAAGTTTTAATTTATCTTTTAACATTTGTTTTAGCAAATATTCCTGTTGAATCAACTTTTTTACATAAGGAGAAAAGTAACCTAAACGGAATTCCATTAATTCATTAGGATTCTCATCCAAACTTACATGATTTTAAATATTAGCAGAAGTAGAAGCACGGTAAAATTTGATCAGCTTTGAACCAATGCTACGGACTTCCTTGATCTAAACTCTCAATCTTTTGAGGGAGAATTAGAGTAAGGGTCATGAAATTCACATAATGGTTAATCTGATCATACATTGCCTCACATTCGATTTTCTCCACATCTTCCAAGGATCTCGTACTGTGATTTCTTCTGTTTTATCATCATCATTTCCTCCTCGGAGCTTTCTTCATCATCAATGCTGATAGTCAGCTTAGTCCATCCAGCTATCGTATAGGTCCCCGCCCGTCCACGTCCCCGGCCTCAACTTTGGGTGCGTGAACTAAAAGAACCCTCACCAACTTGTTGTAAAAGAGTGGTGGAAGATTGCTAAAGTGGAGCTAAATGGCTTTACCCTTGTGATCCTTTTGAATCTTCATTTTTATTTTTCATCACCTCACAACAGAAGACAGTTTTCTTTATAGGTGCATAACAAGTGGCGTCTTCATGAATTCCAACTTCATGAACTGAAAACGGCTGCAAATCTCCTTTGATGCAATGCTCTTGTCCTTCCTTGTAATACTTAATGCATTGGTGTAGAAATGATAGAACCATGTTGTGTTCATAAATCCATGGTCGTCCCAGCAGAACATTAAAAGAGGTCTCAGCATCGATGACATGGAATTTAGTCATTGTTACTAATTCTCCAACTTTTATAAGCAATGTACTTGATCCAAGAGCTCTTTCTCCCTTCTAGTTAAATCCTTTTAACATCATTTTATCGGTCGTAATCTCTTTAGCCTCGATGTCCAAGTAAGCCAATATCTGTAGACTCAACAAGTTGAGTGATGCTCCAGGATCTACTAAAACTCTGGACAATACAAATCTGTCAATGTTAATGGAGATATAAGGTGGTCGGTTAACGTCAGCGATACCAAGCAACAAGTCTTCATCTAAAGGTTACCCCATGTTGTTCCTTTAATGAGCAAACTTTATCTGAGGATGTGTTGGCCAACCGAGCTAAGCAAATCTCCGGATTGCTATAACAAGAGACTCTCTCATCTCCTTTGATAGGATTAGAGAGTCATAAATGCTTAGTTTGGCAGGTCACTTCCTAAGATGAGCTAACACGTTATAATCCACTTTATATAATCCTCCAATCTTCACTTGGCTATGTGGTTCTTCCACTGGCGAAGGTGGAGGTAGCTCTTCTTGAGTGAATATTTGTTTTCCTTTATCCACTGGAGCTGAACTTGAGGATAACACTTTCCCATTCCTTAAGTTTATCTTTGTGACTTCTTCTTCTTCCTCTTGCAATGTTATAGGTAAATTTTATGTTGCCTCTTTTTCATCGGAGAGATCCAAGTTGATAGCAAGTGGTGCACTGTGGCACTCGATGACTAGCTCCTCACTCCCGGTGCTACCATAACCGGTATCATTGATATCTTCTTCGCCCTTTTTAATAGGTTCATCAGACTTAAGTATGATTTGAGGATTGGTTTGGGAATCGAGATCCTAGTTAGATTGAGAAAATTTAGTTACATTACCACTATAAATAGTTAAAACATAGCCAAAATCATAATCATTATATTCATAATACCCCAGTGTGGTAAGAACATAATCATACATGGTCAGGAATTCAAGGGTTTTCTTCCCCAAATCTGAGACAATCAATCAAACAGAGGCAGCCCCTATCCTACTCCCCGCGCTATCGGTCTTCACGACGTCGCTCTTTTCTTTGTCTTGTTATTGCGGTGGTTTCTCTGGTGAAATCCTCAACTTCGGCTCAACAGGTTGTAGACTCTGGATGATGGCCTGTGCTAAAGCGGTCTGAATTTAATTTAGTATTTTCTTGTAGATTGCTAGCTTGCTGAGTAGTTTCTTGAAGGACTTGATGGTGACTCCCTTAAGCATGAAAGCTACTGGCCTATGGATGCTTTTGAGTAGAATCTCAATTGCATGATGTTCCTGTAGCGGAGGTTAACACTTCATGCTAAGGTTTCTCCACCATAAGATATAATCTACTAGAGTCTCGTTAGGCTTTTGCCTCTCCACAATAAGATCTCTAATAGAAACATGATGTTGCACTCTGATAATTCTCTTCACAAAAAATTGTTCTAATTCGGTAAATGTCTTAACTGATCCGTTGGGTAATTCAACATACCAATAAAATGTGATTCCCAACAAGCTGCTGACAAACTAGTGGAAGAGTAAAGCTTCATTAAATCCAGTGTTACCACAACTGGCTCGGAAATGTGTTATATGCTGCCTGGGATTTCCAGTCCCTTCAAATATCTTAAAGTTTGGTGACACAAAACCCTTAGGGTAGGGTACAACATCAAACTCCTCCGGTTAGGGTCTACCCTTTAAAATCAATGCACCACCCTTAGAAAGGGCTAAGGCCTCCTAAACTTGTTTGACTATTTGTTTAAATTCCTTTTCTGGCATAGCACTCAATGGAGAAACCTTCTTCTGTTAATCATCTCTGTTTGTTAAGGCAACTTCCCTCCTTTCATCAGTGATATGTATAATCTCTAGCTGGTTAACTTCCAGAGAGGCTAACTGTTTGGGTTGAGACTGTTCAAGAACTGTAGCCATGGTAACCATGGCAGTGGCCATCTCTTCCATTCTTTTCTCTATTTTGCTGTTTTATTCAACTCTCAAGAAGACAACCCTACGGAGATCATCTACGATGTTCTCTTTGACAAGAGGTTGAACATCGGACGTAGATGCAGCGGATCTAGTTTCGATGGCATGAATGTACATGAAGTATTCCTCAAGGTAATTGTTAAAGTCAAAATCTTTGTCATCTCCGTCATTGACAGAAACTCCATGTTTTTGGGCTAACTCAGAAATTACGACCCTGAGCTTCTCAACTTTTTCTTCAATTATTAAATCTTGTATCATCTTAAGATCTGGAGGACTCTGCCAAACATCTTCTACTATCTCATCCATATCGCTGGCAATAGTTGAGACAATGTCAGATACTTCGGACCCTTGATTCATTCCATTATCCTGCCCTACGGGCTCACTGAAGCTAATGTCTTGAGATGGGGTGTCTTAACATTGGCATGTCGGAGATAGGTATGCTCCACATGGTGCAGACCAGATACAGTACTGGGCAACCTCTTCATCTTTCCTTCGAAACGTTAGGAACATTCTCATGACAGGTAATCGATAGAATTTTTGGACCCAGTTGTGATTTAACTGGTCGACGGCTTGCAGGTCTTGGAGCAGCGATAGTAGTAGAATGGATGGTGGTAATGGTAGTATCAACTCGACTTCTAAAATGAAATCTGATAGGAATGTGTGCTGGAAAAACTTCAGTTGACTTCTGAGGCTATAGGGCAGATCTGACATTTCTCAAAATCTCTTTCTCAATCAGAAGGGACACCGCACATCCCACTCGTTTAAGTAACCCAACCACCAAACATCCTTCTTTGATGGCCAATCTCTGGAACATTATGCGAACTTTAGTGATAGGAGTCGGTTTCTCCTTCTCCTCACTGTGACCATGAATCGATGGTAAAGTAGCAACGATCCCTTGAGTACTTTCATATCCATTAGTATTCATTAATGGATGAAACTTACTCCCTCGTAGGAGTGAAGAGGCTTCAGGCAATGCAAGCTCCTCCTCGTGAGGAAACTCATCAATAGATGTATTTTCTATAATTTTTGCTTTAGCGGCTTTCCAAACCCTTTGACTGTGGTTCCTTCTTTGAGTTTGGGTTAATGGCGCAATCCTCGATCTCGATCAAATTTCAAATACTCACGATAAAACAATCAATCCTTCAGTCATGTCTTAAATGATCATAACTTCTTTTCCCTTAGCATAAGTGGGAACAACTGGCTTAACAGGTGTTAGGGTAACAACAATTTTCACCTTCTTGCAGGAAGGTAAATCCTGGGGACAGTTCAGGTTAAACTCAGCACATGGCTCTTGAACTTCCGGAGGAGTTACTTTCATTATGACAAAGGGGGTCTTCCCGAGGATGACCACAAGATCTTCAAACCTAGCTTCAAAATTGATGGTGGAGGCAACATTGCCGGCATCGCGACTTGTCGGTTGGTTGCACGAGAAATTGAGCGTGGTGAACGCCATTGCATCAGCTTCAAAAGAAATTTATGGGGTTAGTTATTAGTCTAATACCTCGTAATTCTAGTGCGAGCACTAAAATTAACAAAGGTCAATCTACAGACTGAGCAAGTCTTTATTTAATTTGTGAAGATTTTAAAATTTAGTAAAATAGTTTGAAAGTAGAAAGATTTAATTAATATATGAAAAATTAAAGATCAAGCGCAACATGACACAATTTGATTTAATTTTCAAAATATCAAATCAAACGCGAAAGAGAAAGTAAAGTTTAAGACTCGGTGTGGGATCAACTTTACAACGCATAATGCCCAGGCATAACTAGTCCACCAACACACCTATCAGGGGTCTGACCCCACACAAAGATTAAAAGTCCTAATAAACTCCTAAACCTCCTGAACAGATGGTACGGAAGTCCAAAAGAGTTGACCGTACATCCCCAAGAAAGAAATGAGTGAAGCATGCGAACAAAAAAAGGTTAATTTGGTCCATAAGGGACATGGGCACATTACCAATGCATGAAGATAATATTCTATATTTTAAATGGAGAGAGAAGCTTTTCCCCAGCGAAGTCGCCAGAAGCTGTCGGAAT
>NEWO01000968.1:81310-103024 GCA_003013225.1 Phalaenopsis aphrodite
TTGATCATAATGAATTAAAATACTCTATAGAGTACTTAATTCTTTAAAAATTAGAGAATCAATAAATAATTTTTATTTTTATTTAACATTATTCACCTTTATTTCCTACACAAGGGGGTACTTTTATTTTATTTTTATGATTTTTCTAAACAAAATTATGATTTTTCAAAAATCAAGCATTAAAGTAAACAAATAATTCTCTTGTTTATCTACTTATCCATACGGCGCCACCTCAACCTCGTCCACTCTGAAGTCTCCATGCGGTGCTCAGCCATTTGACACTACCAGCCACGTAGCCGCCTCGTCATCCCACCTTTTCGCTCCATTCACTCTTCTGATATGATCTCATTCATCCGTTGCATAAACGTGCAATCGGACAGCTTTCAGTCATCATTTCCAAGTGACCTAACCCGAGAACCGTTCACAATAAAACCCTAAGATCTCGAGCTAGACTCAACCAAATCGCATGGGGTTTGTTTCTAAACATTCATCTACTCAACATGAACACATATATGTGGCTTATATGATATAAAATATGGTAAATACATATGGAGAATCAAAATAGGCTCATATTAGGGTTATAGCTCAATGCCTTTATCTGGGAGGGGAGGCCTCAATCAGTTGGTTGTGGTAGCTTTGAATGGACACAAAAAGCCTTCAGATGAAGTCCCAGTCTCTGGTGAATTGCCTAAGTATGTTTTTGACCAAGCTCAATTTCAGGTGTTAGTCAAAGTCTATGCTAGGGGCTCTCTGTGATGGGGCTTCCATGGGGAATCAACTCCTCTTACTGTGGGAATGGTGTGTGCACAGTTAATTGAAGTTTGGTGGACTGCGGAAGTGTGGGGAGATCTATCCTGGTTTTAAGACAAATTTTGAACTCAAAATTGAGTTGTCACAGTAGGAACCAGAGGGAAAAAATGGTTGCATGAGTTTAGGAGTTCTTGGAGAATGTTTGAGATCAATTGGGTAGAGTTTCCCCAAGGAAATTGGATTGCTCAATGTTTTGGCCATGGGAGAGGGGTTTAAATAAAATGGCTTAGGGTGGCTGACAGGGCCAATTAGTGGGTGCAAAACAATGTTTATGTGGAATTATTCAACTTGTTTTGCACCCACTAGGGTGGCTTCCATGGCAGGGGAGGTGCTCGTGTGGCTCAGGAACCTCAGGGGAATCTGTCACAATAATTAATTTGGGCTGGTGATGGGTTTTGGCAAAAATATCTTTGGCTTAATAAATTAGAAAACCAAATCCCTTGATTTAGGGGACCTTTGGTCCATGGCTCACCTAGGGTGGGCTAAGTGGGTCTAGCTTGTTCACTAGGGTTCATTTAGTGGTTGTGGTGTCATTAATTTGGTCACCTTAGCATGACTAAGTTAATTTTGGTGCATGGGTTCAATTTGAGTGAAATTGGCTTGAAGTTGGGTTTGGGTTAGGCTAGCCATGACATTGAGCTCAATTTGGAGGTATTTTGGCATTTAGTCAATTTGGAGGTGTTGGGCTAGACTTGAGTTTCGGTTGGGCTAGAGTTTGGCTAAGTCCAAATTGATGGTTTAAAATGGTCTTCGAGACTATCATGAAGGGTTTTCAACATTAATTGGGTGTCAATTTTACAATTTGGTGGGATTTGGGCACATGGCTAAACTGGGGCAAATTTGGGAATTTTAGATTTGGGTTGAAATTGAGTAAAATTGAAGCTTGAACAAGGATAATTTAAGGTTCAATTTTATGTGTGGGAACATTTCAAAGAGTTTATAATGCACAATTGAGGCAATTGGATAGATTTGGGGGTTCAATTAGTGGGATTTTGATCTTGGAACAAATTAAGGCTTTTTTATTTGGGTTAAAATTGGACTCAAATGTGGGTCAATTGTACTTGGATTTGGTTTGAAGTTAGTTTAATCATTATGAATTTTTTTTTAGAATTGAAATTAGGGAAAATTGGAGTCAAATTGATGGACATTCGGGGTGAATTTGAGAAAATTGGGCTTTTAATGGCAATTTGGGGCTTTTGGTCAAAGTTGGTCAAATTGATCAAATTGGGTTTAATTGAGGGTTCCAAATTGGCTTTGGAGACATTTGAAATGATTTTGAGGGTCTTGGGAGAGTTTAGCCCACCAAAAGTATGTTTGTAATTTTTGCAACTTTGGGGGTATTTTGGTAATTTTGGAAATTTTCGGTGGTTTTGAGCAATTTGGGTTGTTTGAAATGTTTTGAAATGATTTTTGAAAAAAATTGGGTATTTTGGGTGAAATTGGGATTTTTGGCCAAATTTAGGGTTTGGGGGTGTTAAGGTAATTTGGGTAAATTTTGACAGACCAAAGGCTGAGTTGGATATTTTGGTGAAATTGGAGTGCCAATCGCTCTATATGAGTCATGGACCAATGGAATCCCCATTTGGATTCTCTATGTACTGGTCTTAGCTAAACCCTAGCCTAGGGTTAGTGGGTATAAGGGACCATCTACATGAGTCTCTCAAAGATCAAGGGATCAAAGTCAACAAATTTTTTGGGCTAAGGGTTGTGAGTGAAAGTGAGTGCAAGTGGTTAGGACCAGTATGTGAAACTTCAAGTTGAGTAAAGAATGGTATAGAGTTTCTAATGGTGAGGGTTCATTTTCTACTCCTCTAGGAATAGTCAACAGGAAAGTCCTATGGCTAGACCCTAGGCTACTAAAAAGGAAAGACTAAACCTCAACCAAAAGTAAGGTCAACATGGAGGCAATAGTGATAGTCTGCTTTGCAATTTTCCATGAGATTGCTTTTTTAGCCAAAAGGAACAGATAACCAAATGTTGATTTTCTGGTATCAAAACATCCAGCAAAACTTGAATCCAAATATTCTATCATTTCAAAATCATTAGACCCTCTACAAGTGAGCATATGGCCTTTCGTTCCTTGCAAGTATCTCAAAACTTTCTTTGCAGCTTTCCAATGGTCTATTTCTGTACTAATTTGAAACATGCCCATCATCCCGACAATAAAGCTAATGTCTAGCCTGGTACAATCCCGAGCATATATCAAGCTTCCAACAATAAAAGCATAAGGAATTTCTTCCATTTCTTTACATTCCAAATCATTCTTTGGACACTACATAAGGTTGAATTTGTCTCCTTTTTGAAATGAAGCAACAATTACAGAACACCCTTTCATATTGAATCTCTAAGAACTCTATCAATATATGCTTTCTGAGACTGCCCTAACAATCCTTGTGATTTATCATGAAATATTTCAATTCTAATCTCATAGAATGTCTCACTCATATCTTTCATTTCAAAGTTCTTTGAGACAAAATTCTTAGTTTCATAGAATTAGCCAATTTCATTTGTAGCCAACAAGAGGTCATCAACATACAGAATGAGAAATATAATCTTGCTCCCACCGACCTTCAGATATATACACTAATCAACAATATTTTCCTTAAATCCAAAGGATGTGATGATATGATTGAACTTAAGATACCATTGTCAGGAAGCTTGCTTAAGTGTGTATATTTATTTCTTAAGTTTACACACAATTCTTTATCATCAACTAAAAATCCTTCAAGTTGACTCATGTAGAACTCTTCATCTAAATTCTCCTTCCGAAAGGCAGTTTTCACATTCATTTGGTGTAACTCCAAATCCCATGATAATTCTAAATGAATGCTTCTTAGAAACTGGAGAAAATGTTTCTTTATAGTCAATGCCATCTTTCAGAGTAAAACCTTTGGCAATAAATCTATCTTTATATCATTCATTGTTATCAGTCGAGTCGCGCTTAGTCTTAAAGACTCAATTACACCCGACTCTTTTACAACCTTCACACAATTCAACAAAATTCCAGACTATATTGTGATCCATCGATTTCAACACATCTTTCATTGCATCTAACAATTTAGAAGAATTTACACTTTCTATGGCTTGTGAAAATGAGACTGGATCTTCATTGACTCCCAAGTTAAATTCAGACTCGTGTAGATAAACCACATAATCATTAGAAACAATAGGTCATTTTTGTCATTGAAACTTTCTAGGCATTACTTCATGTGGTTAATATAATGTAGGTTCATTAATGATAGTTTCATTGTGGGGTATTTGATCATATATTTGTTGTTATTGTAAGTTGTCAAACTATTGAACAACTGTAGGAATAACAAGCTAGGATCTCCATTTTACGTGGTTCTAAACTTCCACCAACTTCACCATTTTCAATGAATTTATCATTTCTAGCTTCAATAATACTTGTATTGTGGTTAGGACAATAAAGTCTATACCCTTTAGATTTTTCTGGATAACCAATGAAGAAACCACTGGTTGTTCTTAAGTCCAGTTTCTTTTCATGTGGATTACAAATCCTTATCTATGCTGAGCAACCCCAAACATGTAGGTGCCTTAAACTAGGTTTCCTTCCTATCCACAGTTCAAAAGGAGTCTTTGGAACTACCTTACTAGGAATCTTGTTTAACAAATATGCAAGGGTTTTTAAAGCATTCATCCACAATGATAAGGGTAAAGAAGAATTACTCATCATAATCCTAGCCTTTTTCATTAGAGTATGATTTCACCTTTCTACAACACCATTTTTTATTGGTATTCCTGCATAGTGATTTAGCACATAGGTCATTAGTTTGAAGGAATTTAGCAAATAGACTTGTACATTGTCAGATTCATTGTACCTTCCATATTATTCACCACCTCTATCGGACCTCATAATTTTTAATTTTCTGTCTAATTGTCTCTCAACCTTAATTATACACAACTTTAAGTGAGATTTTTTATTTAATAAGTAGACATACCCATAATGCGAAAATCATTAATGAAGGTGATAAAATACTTTTCGCCACTAAAAAATGGAACATCAGAAGGTTCACAAACATCAGTGTGTATAATTTTAAGGAGCTGTGCGTTTCTTGTGACAGCTTTCTTAAATGTGAGTTTTGTGTGTTTTCCCTAAATACAATCCACATATGCTGAGCTCAGTAAAATCCAAATCCTTAAGGATTTCATTCTTTACAAATATTTTAATTCTTTCTTTGGATATATGACACAAACATTTATGACACGAATAAGTTGAATTTTCATTCATAAAATCATGTTTAGTACCAACCTTTTGATGCAAGGTCATTAGAGTCTCAACGAAAATGTTATCAAGTTTAAGCTTATATAGACCATCACAAAGAATACCATAACCAATGAGATGATTTTTTTTAAACAAACCAAAACATTCATTCCCAAATTTAAAAGAGTATTCAACAGTAACAAGTTTAGACAATGGAATCAAGTTATGTGAAACATAAGGGACATAGAGTATTTGAAAAAGATCTAAATGATGTCCATATCTAAAATCAATCGATAGGTTTCAATGGCTTCAACTGGAGCTTTAACTCGGTTTCCCATTAAGACAAACTTTTCACTTGAGTTTATGATTTAGGTTGTAAATAATCCCTGCATCGTATTAGAAACATGAGTGGTACAACCAGAATCAATCCACCAAGTATTGTAAGGAATTTCAACCAATTTTGATTCGAAACATACATAAACACAAGGTTTACCTTTCTTTTCAAACCAGTCTTTACGCTTATGACACTCAATTTGATAGTCTTCAAGCTTTCTGCAAAAATAACACTTAATTTTCTTAAGTTCCTCTTTGTGAATCAAGGTGGATAACACATTAATCTTTAGTGGTCTTTGTTTTCGCTTCTATTCATGTTTCTAGGTTTCTTTATAACTCTTCTTTGATGATTAATGGAGTAATTTCCTCATTTCTTAAGTCATGCTTCCTCTTGAATGAGCATACATTGCAATTCATTCATATTCTACTTTTCTTTCATAGTGTTGTAGTTCATGTGAAACGAACCATACTCAGGTGGCAAGGATGTTGGCATCAACTTATGGATATCATAGGTGTACGGTGTCTACCTTCGATCGACGAAAATTAGTTATCAAGCCACGCACAAATTTGACTTGAATTGACCTGAGCACCAGTGAGCTTGTTTAAATGGCCCCGAATGACAAAATGGATCACGAGAGTGAGTTCGGAACATTGATTCCACTTGGAAAAGACGCTCGTTGCTCAGCATTTTTGCGTGCGGGTTTAAAATATGCAGATTATCATTTTTTGACTCGATAGTCGAAAAAGTGGTCTGAATGACCCCGAACGACAAAATGGATTGTGCGGTCACGTCAAGAATGTCGATTTTGCCTAGGAGAGACCCTCATTTTATTGTGATGATGTGTTCGGCAAAAAAAAGATGAGAAGAGATAATAATAATAACAATATTATTATTATTATTATAAAAAAATTAGTATCCCTTTAAAAGCTACGCACCCTCTCTCTCCGTCTCTCCCATTTTCGCGAATCGCTGCCCCTCTCCTATTTTCGTGAAAAAACTCCCCGCAGCCGACCTTCTCCTTGCCGGCGAAGCCCGTCGCCGGACCTCCTCTAACCAGGCGGCACTCCTCCAGCCATCCACATCCCTCCTGCCGGCGACCGACACCACCGCCCTCCCTAGCCGCCGACGAAACATGCGCCTCTCTCTTTCTTCTTCTTCTCATTTCTCTTTTTCTTCTTCTTCTTCTTCTATTTCTTCTTCTTTTTCTTCTTCTTCGTCTTCTTCTTCTTCTTCTTCTTCTCCTAACTTTTCTTCTTCTACTAATTTTTTTTCTTCTTCTTCTTCTATTTCTTTTTCTCCAGATTTTTATTCTTTTTCTTCTCTTTCTTCTTCCTTCTCTTCTTCTTCTCTTCTTGGTCGTACACAAATTCGCAGGCCTCTCCTCCAACTCCGACGCCGAGATCCCACCATTCGCCGGACCTTTTTCTCGCCGACCTTTTTGCCTCGTCGACGTCGTATCTACACCGGAGAAAATTAGCAAGTAGAACATCGGATTTTAGGCTATCCTCCACATTTCTTTCGCTCCTGATGTGCACCACCAGCAAACTAACTCCTCGATCTCGCCATCCTACCTTCCCGACGACCAAAATCTTCATCGGAACACTTTGACGTCGTCGAACAGCGAGCGTTGCCGTTGTTTGAGGTGGTGCAAGCGTCTCTTCCTTTGCAAGGAAAACTCCCCCTCTTTCACCGTCGTCGAGCGATCCTCTCTCGCGAAGGTACCTTTTTTGGTGTCGCATATTTTTATATGCTAAATTATTTATTTTCTGGTACTTTGCATACCTCACTGATTCCTCTCCTTGCCCTCATTGGGTCTTTCTGTTGATCTATGCACATTCTGCGAGGAACATTAGAGCGTGGATCGGATGTCGGCGAGCTTGGAGAAGCAAAAAGAACGTGTCTACAACTGTCACGGTGGTGAGATCTTATAAACTTCTAGCTGACCCTAGGTTTTAGTGGTGTCTATGCATGTGGGTTCGATCGCCCACATGGGGTGCGTGCGTCGGCGTGGGTCGACGCGACGATGTGCCTGCGTGATGGATCGTTGGTTTTCCTAGTGCGAGCCTTTAGGCATGATCTTTCGTACATAACCAAACACCTCTCGTAGAGCCGAGTGTCTACCTTTTATTGTGAGCCTTAGCACAAGTCCCAATGGGTCGGAGTCCCTCACTCCCCTTACTTCGGGTCTAGGGGTCGGACTTGGCAAAGCAAGAGAAGCTTCGTAGCTGGCTCGCTTTGCAAAGTTTGAAGGAGTTCACAAAATGGGAAAAGCTTTGTAGCTAGCCTATTTCATGACACCATGGAGAGTTTCCCCCTCAGAGATCTGGGGAGAAACTCCTCACATTTCCTCACCAAAGTAAGAGGCGGCGGTGTCATATATCCAAGGGTCTAAACCTTAGGTTTCTCAGGTGAGGTTGTTAGTATGAGCGTGGCTCGCTGTCATATGTTGTCATATGCACCTCATTGTTTGCATGTGCATGTCTTGCATGTTACATATTATATTTCATTTATCACACTTGCACTTGCATTTATACGTTGCACTTGCACCTTGTATCTTGCACTTGCAATTACACTTGTGCCTCGATCGGTCACCCCAGACCAGTCGACACCACTTGTGGCTCGATCAGTTATCCCGAACCGGTCACATCACGTGTGTTTCAGCCGGTTACCCGAGCTTGGTTGGTACAACACTTTGGATTGATCGGATTTTCCATCCCAATCGACCGACCACTTTCTCCTTTACATGTTGTGTATGTGCATGTACATGTTTGTCTGTATGATCGATATCATCTACTTGAGTTGCATTCTTTCGGGTCACTGCTTTACCGTCATAAGCTCTATTCAGGCCCCTGACGATATGACATGCCTACCTCCGGGTCACTGCCTTACTGGTATACCCTCTTTTCGGGCCCCTGCCATAGCGACATGCATACCTCTGGGTCACTGCCTTACCGGTATACCCTCTTTTCGGGCCCCTGCCACTTTGGCATGCCTACCTCTGGGTCACTGCCTTACCGGTACCTTACCGACATATCCTCTTTTTGGGCATGCCGCTACGGCATGCCCATTCCTACGAGTCACTGCCTTCATGGCAAACTCTTTGTCACTACTTATATGTTTTGATTTGCTTGCATTAGCATTTGCATTAGCATGTTTTCATGGATAGCGAGCCAGGTTGGTTAGGAGAGTGACCCCGTATTGGTCGTGATGTCTTAACAGGCATTGCTTGCTGGGTTGATCCTAGTGAGCAATGCAAGTTGATTCATCGGGATTGACACGAGCATGACTATGCTAAAGATCTAATAGATCTAACTTGTGTCACCGCTCTTCGTAACACCCTTTAGATCCTTCAGATCTTTAGGGTGGGGCCGGTATGAAGACTCGTTCAAAGTTATACTATACTCAGACTTAAACCTCACTTATATATTAGGTCTATGCACTTTCTCGGTAGATGATGTGCTAGGCTAGGATTTAGGGTGCTAGATAGTCTTTTTGATGTCTGTTTATTGTTCTCTGTTGGATTGGTTGCCCTAGTCAGGTATCTTTCTTTTGCATTATTCTTGTGATGTGATTGCATGTTGCATATGTGTCGTAGTGTGTTAGGGTGTTCTTCTGCAGGGAGCCATGCATATTTTTATACACACACAGGTACTGCTATGGGGGAGCAAGTAATGATTTCTGACCCTTTTGCTCGTAGGTGTTATTAGCTCCCCCCACTTTTAAGGCATGACTCGTGATATGTTATGTGCATGTGAGTTTTCTCGCTGACACTTGTTTCCATGCAGGATTGAGTCTTTTTCTTTTCTCTATGTATTTTTAGAGTCTAGGAGAGTCTTGTAGCAGAAATAAGATACGTGCACGGGTTCCAAGACGTTAGCACGGGAACCACGTGGAGGGGACTAGGAGTAGATGCTCGTGCCCCGTATCTTAATTCTGCATTTTATATTGATGTATAGAATTATGATCGGGCATCTATATGCGGAGTCCGGCCGCCATTTTCTTTTCTGGGATATGTTGTCGACCCAGCGGCACCGGCCTATTTATTATGTTGGTTTGACTTGCTTTACTTTTTTTTACATCATGTTGCATGTCTGCACTTGCATGTGTTTTCCTTGTTTTTCTTTCTATGTTTTATCTGGGATTTCACGATATAACATAGGCTCTTTAGGAATTAAATTTATAAATTTCTATAAAATCCTAAATAAAATATTCGAGATAATTAAAATTTAGGATTAAAATATTCAGGATCTAAAAATTACAACTTTTACTTTCCTGCATATATTAATAGGACCTCCACAATACTTAGGACTGCTCTAGATAACTATATTCATATTTGAATGTCCCGAGGATAAGTCCCCGTACTTTTCTAACATGGTTGGCCTAGTGAAACCTCTTATAGGTGGTTGTCTAGTGCGCTTAGGATGTTAGAAGGCTCCTCGACCCAGACGGGGTATAAGTATTTTTGTTTGGAGTTTTTCCAGCTTTGTATTTGAACCTCCATCTCTTTCTTTCCTGAGGCATCCTTGCTATTTCGGCAGGTATAAGTTCCACCTCTTGGAGCTCCAGCTTGTAGGCATAGGATAGAGTTTTCTTCCTTTGACCTTAGGGCTACCGAGGTTCTCGTGGATGATGCAATTCAGGTATTGCTAAACGGGGATTTCAGGACATGTTGAGTCGACTACCTTCACGACCAAGTAGACTTAGTGTCCTAGTAGCTGTGTATGATGGGTCTGTGGTACCCCGACCCAGTTACCTCTACCTTTTAGGATCACTCTACCTTCCTTTTTGTTGAGTCCCTTTGAGCCCAGTCACTCCTTGACCTCATTGATATCACCTTGACGAATCGATGTCAATGAGCTGCCGCCCATTTGGGATACGACAATTTGTCCTCTGCCCTTTGGCCCGGACGTGCTTTGACATATTGGAATATCTCCGTCAAGATGATTTAGGTTATTTTGTGGGCCCATGTGCCAATGAGCCGCTACCCATTTTGGGGTGCGAGAGACTCAATCTCTGCTCGATTGCTTAGTGTGAGCTTTGAAGCAATAGGACTGTTCCCACACGGAATAACCTTCATTGGATTGCATATACCCCAGGTTTATGATAATATGAAGCGAAACTCCTTTTATCGAGAGTATTCTTGGGTATCCCCCAAGAAGTAATTAACCAGTAAGAACAAGTTCCTCTGGAAGTGCTCTTGACCCCAGAAGAGGTACATACACCTGACTCTCTAGTTATGGGTAGTCTACATAGATACTTCTTTCTTGGATATTGGTTAAGGTGCCTCCACCCGATCTTGTTTGGGCTGATATTCTTAACTTATCCTTGAGAGGTTTATCGCACGTAGACTCTCCACATTTTACTTTTTCTCTTGTTTGTTTATTTGTTGTATGTCCCTTCTTATTTGATTTCTCTCCTCTTCGAATCATTTATATGGTTTGGGAGAGAGATTTATTTGAATGGGGAAAGAATACGACGATTGACAAGCTGACGACTCCTTTTAAAATAAAACAGAGAAAAATGAACATAAACAAAGGAGTTAATGATAAGCTCCACAAAGAAATTTTCATTTACTTCCATTCTTAGGGTCTTAAGCCTTCTTGTCATGTTCATCATTCCAACGACATATTCGTGCATAGTATGAGAACCATCAAATTTCATGTGGGTTAACCTACTTAATAGTGTCTCGGTAAGAGACTTATCAGCAGAGTCAGACTGAGAAGATCCCTCAGCAAATTTCATGAATTTCTTAGCACTTTCAATGTTAGAAAATGTACACTTAACGTTGTTTACTATAGTCATTCACATAAACATTAAGCTCAATCTGTTTGATTTTTCCAAGATTTATAGAAAGATCTTTGCTCTGCTAGAATCAGTAAGAGCAGGAAGTTTCTCAGTCGTGAGTGCCAAATCAAGATTCAGAACACCAAGACAAAACTAGACTTGCTCACACCTTTCAGAGAAATTATGCTCATTGAACGTCTAAATAGATGTAGCTTGTGAATGAAGAGAAATAAGAGTAGATATTGAAAATAAGTAGAACATGCTCATACATCAATGTTTCAAGTATTAAATTTAAACATATATTCATATTTAATCAGATTAAATGAAAACATTAATAGTGTATTGAAAACCTTCTTTGGGTGATGTAATATTGCATAATAATAAACATAATTGATGTTTTAATTGTTAGTTTAACATAATTGACAATTGTTTATTGTCAAATTAGACATACCTATTATCTATGGATATATAAACATATATGACCAAATAATAAATTGGTTGTGATCATATTCAAAGATTAGAAAACAAATAATCAAGCTTTGTGTGATCCATAAATATTTTATAATCAAAAAATTTCATTATGCCCATAATGAAATACAAAAAGGAAAAAAAGTTCATAATAAGCATCACAAACTTATGAGTAATTGAATTTATTTGATTTGATATCTATTAAACATACTAATTTGGCCACTTTGGTGACTAATAAATTAAACATAATATTGACATCAAATAAACAATAATTTCAGTCACAACAATATACATTTCATAACATAAATTATAGGGTAAAGTCCTGATTAAAAACCCAAATTTAATAATACCGAAAATAGTCTCTCTATTCACTGAGTAACTTCAGTGATCTAATTTACTGCAAAAATCTAACACAATTAACATACATAAAATTAAAATGAAAAATCACAAATTCAATAACTTGGCTCTGATTCCACATGTTGGTACTTTTCATTTGTGATCCAATTTTATGACCCAAACACTTTATGTATATAATGACCAAGATCTTAGAATTCATAATTTTTACATATTCATTCATAAGAGAGCAACATACCTATATTCATAATTGTAGAATTAAATCTGAGGAGATGAAGTTTCTCTCTCTAATCCCCTGAAATTTTCTGTACTTTCTGATAAAGAGAAATAAATGGTGTCTATTAAGAAAAGAGATGATCATTCTCTGAATTATGTGTTATTTAGCCACCATCCATCAGGAGGTTTACTGACCAATAGGATTTAAGATCATTTAATTAATTAAATGACATACTTTAGTAACCATCATCCATCAGGTGTTACCAATGGATGAGATTTAAGATCATTTAATTAATTAAATGACATATATTAGTAACTGCCTTCCATAAGGGATTACTTCAAAAAAAGATTTAAGATAATCTAATTAATTAATTATCATTTATTATTAAAGTAAATGACCCACGTTAGTGGGTTTGTGAGCAACGTGGGCCACAATTAAAAAAAATAAACATAAGTCTCATATTATGAATATAATTATTTATTATTTAAATTGACAAGAATTTCTTCTAATGCTGATTTAAAATTTTGTTGTTGATTTCAATTTTATTTTGCATTAAAATTTTTTATATCTTTTGTAATTGCAAAACAATGAGATTAATAAGATAAAATAATAAGCAAACAGTTAAATGTGTTGATTTATATCCCCTTTTTATTAATATTTAAACTTCTTAACAAATTACCTTTATATTATTTATTAATACTTTTATTTATTTCATCAGTACTTTGTTGCATTATTTGGACTACTAAAAAAATAGAGCTAAAATGGTTTCTCTAATAAAGTCAAAATTAAAATTGAAGTTAATTTTGTAAAAAATTATCAATAATATTTAAGAAAATCTAGAAAATTAAAATGCTTTAAATTCATAAAAGTAAATCTAAAATTTAAAAAAATAAATAAAGTGAATGATGATTATAAATAAGATTCTAATTAAGACAAGTGAAAAATTAAGGGGCATTTGAATATATGCCACACAATTCTTATATATTTACACATCTAACATTTAAACATTTATATTTATATACATACCACTCAAATATTTAACATCACATTTTCATGCATAGATTGATAACATCAAGTATTAAAAATGTAAATATGGAGAACATAACGCATCAGGACTCCGCATGTAACAATGAAATCACGCCACGTGGCGGTGACTGAAAAAAAAAACTGCCTGGTAACACAAGGGAATCTTCATCCCATGTTATTCAGGTGTTATTGTGTGTTATTCAGGTGTTATTGTGTGTTATTCAAGTGTATTGATATCTTATTGTGTTATTATAACACTGAAAATATTCCCAGAATACAATAACACATAAATAACATACAATAACACCTAAATAACATACAATAACACCTAAATAACATGGAATAACATAGGGGAAATGTTCCTTGTGTTACCAGGCCGATTTTTTTTCCTGTCACATCCACGTGGCGTGATTTCATTGGACTCCACGTGTAACTCTACGTGTTGAGTCCTGATACAATATTTTTTCGTAAATATGACACTTTGGGTGTTACAAATGTAATCATAAAACTTGTGTGGCAATTTCCAAAAATTAAATTTTATAAAGATTCCTAGGAGATGCAAATTTCTAAATTATTTTATTTCTTACATCATTCATCAACAGCACTTCAACTCATGTTATTTTTAGTAGCGGGATCAATTGGCTAAGTTTTTTTTTTCCTTTGTATTAGCACAATACACCTTTTCATGCATGTTTAAAACAACAAAGTGGGAAATATAAATACATAAAAATTGTGTTCTATGTCTATAAATTTGCCATTTTTATGCACTTTAGATTTAAATGACTCCCCTAAATAGTTGTAGATTAATTTTAATTTCTTTTTATTTGATTTTGAAATCAGTGGTGGATTGAATCCTGGCCTTCTAAGGCTGTGTTTGGGGTGCCGGTGTGGTAGCGGCGCATTTTACTTTTTTGCTCCAAAAGCTACAGCTGAAACTATGTTTCTCATCAGACCTGAGTACCTGCAGTGGCTGCCAGAAAACTACGGTCTCATATTTAAAAAAAAAAATGTAATAACCACTGCAGTATTTTGAACAACAGCTTCTTCTTCAATAACCTTTACGATTATAGCTCCCTCAAATTGTCTCTGAATAAAAAGGAGTGCTTGATGCCTCAATGCGTACTTTATATGACACATAGCATTAACCACTCAGAAAGATCTGAGGCATCATGCATTAAATGTATTAAATGCCTTCTTTATGATTTGGGTTTTACATGAGGCTATTTGTGCATACATGTGAGACTACAATGGATGATTCAAAGGCTCATTAATAGCTTGAACTTAAGTAATAAAAATTTAAAACTAATTAAATATGTTGGAATTTTTATATCATTGACTTTATATCATTTAATATTAATTCCAGATTCCTCAAATATCCTTAAAGTGTATTAATTTCATTTTTCACATTCCAAGTCATTAAAAAACTAAATTTAATATTTTTATAAAATATATTTTAAGCAATGAAACTCATGAGATTTAGAAGTAGCTATTACTCATAAAGTATGTTTCTTTACTTATGTTTTTTAAAGATGTCAGTCAATTAGGAATGGTTTAGAGTCATTAATATTCTGAGATTATTTATAAGAAAATTCAGGGGTTTTATTTTTCAAATAGACAGAATCTGTGAAAATTTTTTGATGTGACATTGTCAGAGTAATTTGATCCCATGATTTTACATGAGTGATTATTTATGCTAGAGAAGGATATTTCATTTGTGTTAAATCATATTATTTTTTTTCCTACTTCTGGTTATTATTATCATAAGTTTTAATTTCTAGTTGATCGAAGGTTGAATATTTACTCTGAGTCATTAAGGAAAAATATTAATTCGTTTTGCATCATCAACAAATTTTATCATTTAGCATGTCTCGAGGTTTTTTTTTTGAACCAAAAATTTTCAGATTCAAATTCAAAATCATTTAAAATTTTGATTTCAACAAACTTATAGTCAAACAGATTTGCTAGACGAGACAAACCTAACGATACCAAATTTGATCTGATCAAAGTCAAATCAATTTTGGTTCAAACAGTAAAATCACTTTTGAAGGCTTTGGTTGATTATTTGGGGGTGTCAAATGAACTCCAAATTTGACGCATCTATAATTAATTTGAGCATCTTGATGAGAGGAATTTAGCGAGTTTAAAATCATCTGATTCCAACATCATTAAAGCTAACATAACATAAAAATCACCTATGATCAAGCAAAATCAACCTAGGCACACCTTGAATAAGGCAAAATGAAGTCAACTCTGTAGAGTAACGACAAATATTGTGGAGTAACAAAGTACCCTATTGAGTAATGAAGTCTCCTGAAAACGGTGTAAGGATAAACCTTTAAAGAAGGTGTAACAACATATCTTGAATAGTTTACAACAGTGTACCCTAAATACAGCATAACAACGTGTATTGAATAGGTTGTGATGATCTGTACCAAATACGAGATAACAAATAATGTTGAATCAAAGATCCAATGAAAACTCTAGTGATAACTACGTACAAGCACCACACTCATAATACATTGATTGTATCCCAACTTCTGAAGTCTTCTTCTTATGTTTTATATTGACAAGTGATATATTTTGTGTAAAAATAATACCTAAAAAAAGGTTATAGCCACCAACAAATATAACACCATGGCTTTAGGAGCCAATTGACACTATTGTGGTTCCCCATTATGACATATATGACTAATTTTTACTATAGCTCTCCATTATAGTATACATGACTAATTCCTATCATTACAATCTTTCACTTCATCTTATGTGGATCGCTACTACTGTAGCTCCCAAATACAATCTTTGTGGCTAATTAACACTATTTTTGCTCCCTACTATGACCTATGTGACCAAATATGACCAATGTGACTCACAGTTACTGCAACTTTCAATTACAATTTTTTTTGGCCAACTATGTGGCTAATTGCTACTACAACTTCCATGTATGACCTATGTGTCAAAGTAGTGCTCCTATAACAACCAAATATGATATATATGCCTAACTACTATTATGACTTTCAACTACGACCTCTATCATATGTGACACTATTAAAATCACTGGGGGCAAGGTTTATGACAAACCACTCCTTTTGTGGCAATTAATTACAACTTTTATGACCCAACTATCATTATTACCGCCCAGAACTATAGTTGTTTTAGCTCAATTATAGCTATGAATGCTAAACTACTTTTGTACATTTGTAATTATCATTATTTGTAATTATCATAATTTGTAATTCTATTTTTCCTAATCCTGGAGAAGAGTTAACCTATGCAATTATAATTATATAGTGGATTACTTCATTGGGCTAGGCTCCATAGACTTTTTTCACTTTCTAGGGGTTTTTCTAAAAAAAACCTAATGTCTCCTCCTAATAATTCTCTATTTCCGTGTGTGTGATGGATCATACAATGTTAATATATTTAATTATCATTCTACTACCATGAATCTTCTGACGCACAATAGTTTGGCAACATATATAGGAAATGAACTCCTATTGATAGAATTGTACAATTCTATAACGACTAACGAATTTAGTATTTATGCTTCATACTCTAACACTCATCATTCAAAGACGTGGTCTCGAGTCCATGACACCAAGCCTCTACATCATTTTTAAATAATATATGTCACTCAATTAATGAAAAAAGTTCCTTTGCACCTTTTAAAGTGAGGTACAAAATTAGCATCGCTACATACACAGAATTTTCTCCTCAGAATGCTGCCTCCTAGACATTACTAGCTCTACACATCCATCATGTGTAGCCAAGTTTAGTAACAAACCTCCAACACTTGTGAGAATTTTACTCGATCTCATGTAATTAGTGATGATTTGTAAAATTTATTACAATAAGAATTCTCTTTAAAGGATTGTAATCATTCCTTAGCTAGACACCATTTTCAAGTGGCTTTTTTTTAGCTAAGATCGTCTTCAACCTCAATCAAAATCTCAACTTCAAGTTTCAACCTCAGTTAAGCCTTCCACTTTAATAAAATGACCAAATTCAATCAAAATCTTCCATCCCAAGTCAAAGCCTAAGAGTAAATCAGTTATACTTAAAACTTATTTAAACCTCAACAGCCTAAATCAAATTGTTCTCAATTAAAACTTCAAAACATTCCCAAATCAAAACCTTTTTGATCTAAGCTAAACTCTTTTTAAAAATTCAAATCCTTTTTAAACCTTTTAAAACTTTTAAAGCTTAAACCATTTAAAACATTCAAAACTTAAACCTTTCAAAACTTAAACCTCTTAAAACTTCTAATATTTATATTTTAAAAACTTCAAAACCTTTTCATAACTCAAACTTTCAAAACATCAAAATCCCAAATATTTCCACTTCAAAACTTATACTTTTCAAATAAACTTCAACTAAATTAAAACAAACTTCAAACTAACTTCATACAAACTTAAAATAAATTCAAATAAACTTTTAACCTTCAAACATAATTTTCTAACCTTTAAATAACACAATAACCAATAAACCTTATTTAAATCAAACCTTCATAACTCGAAACAAACCTTCTTTAATTCACACCTTAATCAAATCAATTTAAACTCAAGGCAAAGCATCTATCCACTTAATTCAAGTCTTTCAAACCAAATTCAACTTTCAAATCAAGACCCAACTCTCTGAACAAAATTTATAATTCTAACCCCTAAGGTGCGCTTTCTTCCCATAATTGGTTAACATTTTCTTTTGGTCTTTCCATAATACATTGTCATTAGACTATAATTCCCAACCCTTCAATTTAAAGAAAATCTTTTCCAACACTAAGTCTATTTATTTGATGTCCCAAAACAACAATCTTGAAGATGATATTCTTGTAATCTTACATTCTACGATTCAATATTTTAATCAAGAGTATTCTCGAGGGCCACAACTCTTGATGTGTAATTAACTATAAGAGCTTACCCTTATATCGATACGGGACCCTATAATAAAACAAGCTTCTGTCTTACACCTGCAAGGAAGGCAAAAATCTGTGGTTACATAGACTCATACATTTTGAAAAATTTCCTTATCTAAATGATTAAATCCATTTAAGAAAATATTTTTATCTCTTGCGGTAGTTTATTATGCTTCAAATGACATAATTAAGCATTTAGATAGAAGTCTTTTAGAATCTATGACGGACACCCAACATAACAAGTGTGCCAGCAAGCCATTATATCTTTTTCCTCCTCTTTTTCATACCAACAAGGACCACCAAATTTAATATTAAAAATAAAATGAACAAATGAATGAATCATAACTGTGAAAAATGATGGGAGAATTTTTTTTAATATGACATAAGATGATTTTCATATATTACTCTGCAGCATATCTAACTTACTTAGCATGATGACCTTAGCACATATTACTTAAAATTTTTGATATATCTATAATAATTCTCAGAACTTCTTTTGAAATGGGGCAAAAATTTAGCACAATTGAAAGAATATCTTCAATAAGAACATGATTGTTATGACTTTCTAAGCCAACTATTTTGCACTCATTAATTTTTACATCTCTAGAGATATTTAAGGCATAATATTTGGGTAATTTCAAATATTTTTAGCACTTCGCAAAATGAAAACCTTTATTTCTTTGATATTGTGAAGCTCACTGGAGGCAAAGATGTTGGTCTTAAGAATATGAGAAATCAATTCAAATTTCAAAAAAAAATTTAATTAAGTCTTGACATGCTTAATTATAGATTATCTTTAGATTTATTAAGATCTATTAATATATATATATATATATATATATATATATATATATATATATATATATATATATATATATATATATATATATATATATATATATATANATATATATATATATATATATATATATATATATATATATATATATATATATATATATATATATATATATATATATATATATATATATATATCACATACATTCTTTTTTAAGCATCATATCTACATTACATTGTAATATGTTATACTTCTAATACAGTAGATAAAATAAATATTTTTTTTATTCTATATGATTGAATCTTTTGACTGTTCACTCATCAACTCTGTGCTTTTTTGTCTTCTGTTTCACATTCTTTATATTCGATTTATTTAAAGTAAATTATAAATACTCAAATTGTGATAAAAATTGATTATCACTCATCCCTTATACAACTAAAGAATTTATATGTTCAACATAACAAGAGCAAACAAATCTTCTTTTAGTACTTCACAAAGATATTATATCATACACTAGAAAATTATTTATAGTCCATATCAACATTACATGCATATTAAATTTTTTACCCATTTGTTTCATCATAATATTGAACTCCATTTCATATTTCACTCAACTCTTGAAATAACCATTGGAGATAAATGTTAATATTATTTCCTAGACTTCTCTCATAGTATGGTTGTAGATATGATAAAGGATGCTTGTTTCATTCCAACCTAAGAAAAAAAAAATTATAGGATACTAAAATGATCTAAAGCAAAATTAGGATTCCAATAGTCAAACGATTTCCACGCATCCTTATCGACTAAGCGTAGCAACATGACATCTTTATTTCTATGTTTATCATGTTATATTTTCTCTTTTACATTTACTTTTTGTATTGAATAACCTTCTTAGATTTGAAATTAATGAGAAATAATGAACAAAATTCACTAAAATCATACTAATTTTTTTTCCCTCTAATAATTTTATTTTTTGATAAGTGGGCCATCTTGATGTTTCAAAAACATCACATTTTTTTATTAGCCTTAACATTGTAGAATAATGTACAATTATTAAGGGATGCATCAATCTTTATATATCCATGATCAAATACTTTCATTATCTTTATTATCTCAAAGATGTTCTTCATTAATAATGCCTTTTTGGGGAAGACATCAATTAATAGCTCAAGCGACAAAATAAAAAAATATTGTAGTCCAAGAGCTTATGCACTTTTAAAGAAATAAGTGTGATATGAAAGATAAATTTGTGAATGTCTTACACTAATACAACTCCTTCCTTGCATCTTCTAAGAGTGTTGTGAATTTATTATCATCATTTGATTGATCCATATTAAACTCATCATGTTCATTTGTTATGTTCGTAGAGACATTGTTTAAAAAATACATCCCTCAACAACCTATTCATATTATCTATGATAGGTTGCTCAACTTGTTGTGGCTAATTTCATACACTGTTTCAATTTTTTAGCTTCAGTAATGATATTGTGTACTTTCATATCAATTCTAAACAATAAACAGAAAAGTGTTTATTAATGCATGATTTACATGGGCATAATTTTTTTAGTTAATGCTCGAGCTAGAGAACTCCAAAATATCATCAACTCTTTTCAAGTACTCTTAACTTTATTCGGGTCGGTTCATCTAAGTATTACACATTTCAATGGATAAAAAATTCTTCTAAGTAAATGTTTAAGAATTGAGAGAAAATCTTATACAAATTATTAGTATCAAAATTAAACATTTGACTTAGTAGTTGATACGACTACAATAGAAATTCAAACAAGTACATTTTCAATAAACCTCTTTTGTTGATATTTCTTATGTAGGATGTTTCATTAATAATTATTTGTGTGGGTTTATCTATTGATAATTTAAGATGCAAAAACTGTTTTTTGTATTGTCATCTTTGTTTAGGGCATATACTTTATCTTTCTACACAAAAATTTAGAAGGATTCATTCAATTCAAGTCGAACTAATTCGATGTAGCAAGCAAGTGACAAGAATGAACCACATCGAACTCATAAGTGTAACGTTTAACCCGCCAAAATGTATTTGAAACTCTTAGTTTCATGGTGTACTTGCAACAACTATAATAAGCTCATTTTAAGGATTTGAGTTTAGAAAGGTACTTATAAAGATTGACCTGAGATTCCTCTACTAAAGTTAGAAAATTCTCTTAGGGTGTAATGTTTGGCTTAAGAATTCATATTAGTTTTCCATAACAATGATAAAAGGTAAAGCATACACTAATATTATTTGTACTCCAACATATGAATATCCAACAATAGATAAAATTGCACTGTATGAGTCATTATTTTAAAATTAAAAAAAATAATTAAAAATAATCTCACTGGCTGATGTTGATGTTAGCAAAAATTAACAAGTTAATAATTAACCAATAAATTTATTATTACATTAAAAAAAAATTATTATGAAACTAAGCAATTTAAATAAATAAATTATTAAAAAATTATCCAAATCAATATGGAAACTTAAATTACAACACAACTTTAAAAAAATGAGAATATAATCTAAATAAATTTAATCTCAATAGATAATTAAAAATAACACATTTACATATAGTCCATCTCATGCAGCCACAATGGTAAGAATACTGATATAATTGTACAAATTGTCTATGCTTCTTTCAGCATCTTCAATTAGGAAGTACAGGCAGATTAACTGCGTCTCTTCGGCTCTTCTGTCTCTGAAAGCCGCACCTCAGCGAAGGCTCCAACAATAGAACCATTAGATTGTTGTTCCTCTGCATCTGAAGTGCATCTGAAG
>NEWO01000968.1:103820-116079 GCA_003013225.1 Phalaenopsis aphrodite
TTTACATGTTAGATATGTAAATACATGGGAATTGAGTGGTGCGGTATGTAAATCTTCCTTGTATTTATTATCTAAGATTGAACTTTACAGCTGATAACAATAGGATTAAGAGCAGCTGACAGCAAGAAAGTGGAAGTGTTCATTCCTAGAGATAAGTCAGAATGAAAAAAATTCTAAAATCTATTATTTGCAAGTAATTAGCTAAGGAAATTATTATTATTATGTTTTTAGAAGATTTGAGATTCTCCATAAATTTAGTTTTAGTATCTGGCTTAAATAAAAAAATTTCAAATATTACAACTGGTCTAGTAACCTTGAATTTGCAAATTCTATTGTTCTTGTTTTAAGTTGCAAAGATCAGAAATGCAAATTCCTGAATAATTTTGGCTAGCATTTCTTCATCATTGAATCTAAAAATTGAGTAAAAATTTACTAAGATAAAACTAACAAATTTACGGCAGAAATCCCAACATAGGTGACAAAATATGATGAGCAAATTCTATTGTTCTTGTTTTAACTTGCAAAGATCAGAAATGGAAATTCCTGAATAATTTTGGCTAGTATTTCTTCATCATTGAATCTAAAAATTGTGTAAAAATTTATTAAGATAAAACTAACAAATTTACGGCAGAAATTGCAACATAGGTGACAAAATATGATGAACAATTAGTTCTGATGCCAAGGTGATTATCATGTAAAACAAATAGATTATTATAAAATAAAAAAGGGGGATTCGCAAACATACCAACACTTCTTATGCATTTACATATTTAGCAGCTTATTTTAATATTCACTCATATAACACTCAAATCTTTAACAACACATAAGAAAATAACACTAATATTAACTTTTCTAAAGTATTACACAAGTAAATATCATCTTAAATATGTAAATACACGAAAATTGTGTTGTATGTATGAAAATACCAGTAAAAAAAATTTACGAAAACTAACCTATCTCAATCACTTCATTTTCATTAACAATTTCAAAGTTCTTGTAGGTGTAACCCACAAAGTTGATATCCTTGGAAGAAAGCATCTGCAGGAAGCATAGAAGTCATAAAATCAACACAATAACAAAGAAAAATCCATAATTCAAAAACGTATTATAGGGATACAAAGTTAAATATACATTATGTCCTTTTATATCTTGATATGGTAAGCTTACATATTTTGGATCAATTATAAAAAACATGTGAACATAAATAAGGATATGTTGGGTGGCCAAAATGAACTGGTGTTAAGGAGAACTATATGAAAAGAGGTTATCTGAGAGAACTAGTGTCTGTTCATGGTGGCCGTAGGTGTTTGTATAAATATTTAGACATCTGTTTGAAATATATATTAAGCACATACTTTCGATGAGCAATAAAATTAGTGTCAAAGTGTTAACAAAAAGAAATGGCGGATCTAAAATAATACGAATAGAATTTAATATAATGATTAGTGAGGAAATACATTAACATCTCAAATAGTTCTCAACAAAACTGAATGAAAAGTGAAGATTCATATAGCTAGCCATAAATAGTTAGAAAGATTAATGATGATGATGACTATAATTTATTTTTAGTTAAAAATAGATCATTAAGCTATGAAAAGAAGACAATTTGCAGACATCAATTGTTTACTCCGACAAATCTTCGAGGGAAATTGATATATAGAGCTGATTAGATTGTTTTGGTCATTAAAATTGACAGCTTTCTGGAAAAAAAGTAAGAAAAATTCAGAACCCAGAACAATTAGCTAGTTTCAAAACTACATAGTTTCCAAAAATTTTAACATCAGCAATTAAATGCAATGAAGCGTAGATCGAACTGAATATTGATCGTGTCAAATCCAAGCAAATTATTATGAAACTTTGGGGCTGATTGGGATAACTTCTGTTATTTATTTACTATTTTCTTTTTTGTTTGTTTGTTTCTTTTTTTATTTATGTTCTGATTTGAAACAAAATATATTTAACAATTTGATTAAACTATGATTCTTTTTAAAAATAATTAATACATCTAAAAGTTATTTTGAGTGGTTTAAAAAAAAGAAAATTTGTTTTTAGAAACAAAAAAATAACACATGTAAAAAGCACACATGTTTTAAAAGCAAAAGAAAAAAATAAAAATAAAAATTGATCCCAAACAAGTCGTTGGTTTCCAAGAAGGGTGAAATTGCTCTTTAACACAATTATGTTTCATACTTTCTAGTAAGCAGATATATCTTTAAGAAATATGGAAGACCACAAATAACATGCAGAAAAAGAAAACAGAAGAAAGTATTTACCTTTCTCCATGGTCCTGGTCTTGATGAAGGTTGAACTGGGGCTGGAGGCTGCAATAATAGAAACAAATAGAGTTTGTGTGACTCGTGTGAGGAATCTTGACAAAATTAGCAGAAATTAACTCAACACTGATGTTATCACCTCTTCAAATTTTTCAAAGTTTTGGGTGTCCAATTCATCCTTGACATTTGGAATGAAGGCAGCTTCCATTTCATACAATCTATCCCATTCAATACCTTCAAACCATGGATGATTCTGAAATTGAGAAGAACAATGATAACATTATGGTAATTGAAAAGTTAAGTATGCGTTATAACCAACAGGAAGCTAAATACCTTTATCTCATAAGCACCATTTGAGCCAAGCCTCTGATCAACATTGCATAAGAGCTTACTCATAAGGTCTTTTGCTTGTGGAGATAACTTGGCTTCTTCAGGGAACTTCAAATGTGTTCTCCAATTAACTATCTGATCGAATTATTACAAGGATTCTCAATCAACAATAACTTCATTATCTTAGATAAAATTGAAACCTAAATCTAGCTTTACAATCTTAGATATATTTGAAAACTAACTATAGGCCCATCATTCATATTTAGAGATGAAATAATGAGAAAAGCGATAGATATATGGTTTGGAAAAAATGTTAGCTAATAACTGCATGAAATTGTTCATGACTAATCCACTTCAATTGGCCATTTTCAAGAAAGAAGCTAAAAGTTTATTTATTGAAAAAAACAAATTCAACATATTTTATATGTATAAAAATGAATTCCCCTAAGAAATATACATGAGCTGTTTCAAGAAACATGGTATCAAGTTCGGGGGATAAATGTTTCAGGATATGATTTTTCTCCTTCAAATAGCTTAGTAATTTTGTTAAATCTTCTCTACTTTTACACTACAATGATGATAAGATCATAGTCATTGAGCGACACCTTCACTCTAGTTAATTAAATTGTTGTATTCTGTAGGACAAGCCTACATCTTTATAGTGGTCTAAGTCTTCACTTTGGTAACCTATGGCAAATGAAATACAAAATTATGACGTCTTTGAAAATTCCAATTTAAAAAAAAAAATAATGGAAACTAGCGATTTTCATTTTACAACCAATATAATCCAACAGCTATCTCATAAAATATTATAAAGTTAGTCAGCTCTGAGAACTTTCTTTTAGGTCAATTGCTAAGATTAGAAAACTTCTCCAAGAGTTCATGAATCTTACATTATGTTTTCAAGTTACAAACTTTGAGGAAATATTTTATCTGAATTTCATAATTAGCATGCAACAAAGAAATGAAAAACCATTCTTTGTTTCGGCCATGAAGTTTTTGGCTGTGAAAGCAGTTAGAAGTACGTTATGATACCTTCCTGCATGTAGTCATAGGTTCATCAGAATAGAATGGAGGATAGCCCACAAGCATCTCGTACATTATAGCACCAAGAGACCACCTGCATTCAAAATAACATGCTGCTAAGACTGCTTGTCGCAGATCAGATTGAAGCTAAGATTTTACTAATGACAGTGGTTGAATCTTAGTTTTGTTATACAGCATTTCTATCGTAGTCGCTAAAAAAGAAAAAAAAGAAGATTTTACCAATCACATTCCATTGCGTAACCCTTCTTCAACAAAACTTCCGGAGCAATATAATCAGGGGTACCAACGGTTGAGTAAGCCTGCAATTTTCCAATGTCATGGATGTGTACATGGAAGTATAGATTGATCAAGAGAAAATATTAGAAGAATTTGTTAACACTCTATTAAGTTTTTTACTCATAAAACATTAAAAAAAAATGCACCATCATATACTATTTAGTTAGAATAAAGCGTGGGTATGAAGCAGTGATTAAGTTCCCTCTAGTATTTGGAGCTTACAGGTTTGAGTCATTAAAATTGCCTCTATGTAAATGGAGGGGTAAGGTTGCGTACAACTATTTCTCCCAAGATATAGCATAAGAGATAGCTTCATGAATTGGCTATGCTCTTTATCATGCTATACAATTTGAATAAATACAAAATAACCTATCAATGAGCTTTTCCAAGTAAGCAGGGTGGTAGGTTGGTAGAAGTTGTGAAAGAAGTTTTACATAGATCATTATTAATGCAGCATGTTGCACTTGACAGAGTCATGAAGAATCTAAACTGAGCTCTAATGGTTAGGATAAGACTAGTTCATGAAAAAATAACAGGCATAATTGAAGAATGTAATAAAATATCCAAGCACTATGATTCCAGTAAGAGATATGAGGTAGAATTTAAATAAAACATCAAACAAGAATTGATGAGAAAATATATGGAGGCAAAGGAATATTATTGACATAAATTGAAGCACAAGAATACAAATGGAAAGATACCACCTGGGCTGCTAACTTTAGGATACAACTGCAAAGACCCCCTTAAAACATCCAAGCACTGTGACACCACCTGGGCTGCTAACTCTATACACAAAACAACCCTTATTTATAAGCACTAAAACCCCCTTATTACGAGTTCGTCATTCAAATAGAAAAACACAAAAACAAAATTAAAACATAAAAACTGAACTGTAACATTGTGCACAGCACTAGTACTGACGCTCCAGAGTCATTTTCTCGGGCTTGGAGAAGATTCGACTCGAGTCTTCAATTCCAACTGGGAGATATTGAAAATGATGGAGTCATTCTAATCCCCCGATAGGTCAAGATCGGTGATCTAAGCATCTGTCCTAGCTATTATATTCACTTAATCAACACAATTATGAAAATGTGTGGCTTTCTCTGCCATTCGAGATTCACTACTACCGCATTTAACTTTAACCTGCTTACCATCTGGCCTTGGCGTAGCCTCAAACTGTTAGGCTTCAACTCCTTGACAAGCAATAGTAAAAACCAATGGTTCTATAACTCTTTCCATAATTGATCTCGTCATATGATTAGCTCCAAATCCCTCTGAGTCCAGATTCTACCCAGGCTTATGGTGAAGTGGTTCTTTAACATGTCCAATATCTCTCATTGCATTAAAATTACCACCTCTAAATTTTTCTGGATGAGACAAAATTTTTGTCCTGATATTTAAGGTCTAATATTATCTTCTCCAACATCAACCTAATTTTCTCTGAATTCAAACGAAGACTCCAACTTTTCATCCTGAGACCCTCCACCACTAAATGAACAGCAAGGGCTGTTTGCTCAGTTCCTTCCATCACGGCCTCTGCACCTACATCAATATCCTGCCTCTGATAGCCATCAAATTCAGTTTGATGTTGTGCAATGTATCATTGAGTCATAACCAACATTTTCATTCTTTGTAGCTCAGGTAAATCTTTCCCTGAAGATTCGATGATGATTAAGAGGTACTCGTCACTATCTCTTTTAGATATTTTAAAAACAGTGAAGGAGTAAGAGTGTTGATTTTAGTCCATGACTGAAGTTACCCCATTAACACCAACAAAGTTTGAATTTCCTCTTTGATAAATGAATAAATGTCAGCATAGCCTTCATGAATCGCATGACAGTCATATTGCCAAGGCCGACCAAACAATATACGAAAACAATCCATTAGAATTACATCACATAATGCCTTTTCCTTAAATTTCTAACAGATTAAAAATTGCACCAAATATTGTTTGGTGATTTTAATTTCAGCTTCCTTCTTGAGCCACGTGAGTTGGTAAGGATGGAGATGAGAATGAGTAGTTAGCTCAAGCTTCACCATATTTATTGAAACCGCATTTTCACAATTTCCATCATCGATGGTAAAGGTTACAAACCTTGTCATGAACCGTGCACCGAGTTCTAAAAAGGTTATGTCATAACCAATCTTTATTGAAAGACTGTTTGACACTTAGGAGACATGTTATCACAAGTAATTCTCTTTCAACTGCATGTATTACTTGCTCCCTTGTCACATTATTGTCTTCTTCTTCTACAACATCATCTTCTTCTAGTTCAATTTCCTCTACCAAGGAAATGACCTGTCAGTTTGGACAATTTGAGGCTATGTGGTCAAACTCATGACATTTGAAGCACCATCTATTGGGTGTGAGTTCCTCCCATTTCTGCGATAGCAGTCCCCCGAGGCTGGTCTAGTGTTGTTCGGTTGTTGTTTTCAACCCTCCATCCGCTTAGATGCGTTTTGGCTTGACCCAGTTTACTGGAACGAACCAAGTCAGTGGTAGGACTGCACGTTGGAATGTTCCTACCCAATTTATGTTGCTTTTCTACCATCACAGCCTAGCTAATCACATCTTATAGTGTCCAAAAAGGCTGGAGTTGCACCGCATTGGCTATAAATGGTCCACCCAAGAAACGAGCAATTGTGTGTTTTTTGGGTTCGGAAAGGTCACATTTAAGCCCTAGCTGTCCAAATTCAGCAACATATTCTTCCTCGGACTATTTTTGTTGATGAAGGTGGTGTAGTCGAATGAACATCTCTTGTTAATAGTGTTTAAGAAGGAATTTACGTTGTAATTCTTTCTCATCTTGCTCCAAGTGATAATCTTGGATCGACCCTCCCTTTGTCGCATTCTCTTCACGTTTTCCAACAAAGAGAGACATTCTTCCTCAATTTAATGGCTAGCTTAACAATTTCTTCTAGGGGAACTTCTTTAAATTCAAGAATGCGTTCTATCAATAATAGCCAACTAATATATTCATTCGAATCTAGTCGGCCTTCAAAATCTGAAATGCCGATCATGATTCTATAATCAACAATCAAGCTGTGCCTTTCACTCCTCCACTAACGCAGGGGCTGTGCCTCATTGTTGGAAGATTCATGGTAAAAGATAGCTTCACCTTCTTCTTCTTCCACCGCCTCAAAATCGTGTGCCAGTGAGTATTCCTCCATACTTTTCTGCTCCAAGACTGCCAGTCTTTCTTGCATACGCTGCATTTCACGCAAAAGATCCTCTATGGACTCTTCTTGATTGGTTCATGTTCCTGCATGGAGGCATCATAGATCAGCCGACGAATCTTGCATCAAGAAGTGGAACCCTTACACGGTGTTCCCTCAAGATTTCAATCTGTCCACAGATTTGAGTAAACTTCTCTTAGAATTGACAGATGACATTGTTTGGATGATTTTCTGGCATCTCGGTATGATTTTACCACACAGATCTCATAGAAATTCAGATGGGAACAATGATGCAGTTGACTGGAAATGATTCTGGATGCTCGAATCAGAAAAGTAACGCCTCTTCACGGAATTAGTCTAGCTTCTGGAAACTGCAGTCAATCCCAAGAATTGGGAACGCCTCTCGTTCCTAGCTGTAGTGGAAGGATCTTGACACCTGAAACTGAAAACTAGGAGAACTAGAAAACCAATCTTGGCTAGGTTTTTTACCACTCCATGACTTCCTCTCCAAAAGGTGAGGCAGAAGAAAACCGAGCTTTCTAGAACCGCAAAGGCTAGAAATCTGAAAACCTGAGGCTGAACTCATGAAACGGCAAGGCGCCAACCTGAAACCGTGCGCATTGAACAGAACAAGGATGAAAACAGCCTTGGCAGAAAGCTGTTCCACCAAAAAGAGAAACCAGGAAAACAACAAGAAATCTGGACAGAATTCCAGATATGGAGAAACCAAATTAATGGAAAGAAGAAATAAGAACTGCGCAAGACCTGATCTCTGGTATCAAAAGTAATACCGGCGAGAGGTATGAAAGTATTCAGAAAAAAAACAATTAAGAATTGTTGAGAAGAATTCTGGAGTCAAAGAACAACAAAAGGAATATTATTGATGTAAAAGAAGCACAGGAATACACTCAGCAAGACACCACCTAGGCTGCCAACTCAAAGATACAGCTGTAAGGCAGATGAATGGATAGCCCAACTTTCCCAAAAGAAAGAAACTCGCAATTCTAAAACCAAAGTTTTGCCCCAATACACAAAATAGCCCTTATTTATAAGCACTAAGATCCCCCTTATTACAAATTTATCATCCAGATAGAAAAGCACATGAAAATATAATTAAAATAGAAAATTTGAATTGTAACATAATGTGGACAACTTTAGTATCGATGCTCCCGCTTCACACTGAACTTTAAGATTTGATATATAGGCACATAAAAATATAATTAAAATATAAAAACTGAACTGTCACTTAATGTGGACAATATTAGTACCGAGGGTCCTGCTTCACACTGAGCTTTAAGATTTGATATATCAACCAAAGAAATGGTATGTTCGAAAAATCAATTTGTAATAATATTTTTTCAATTTGAACAAATTATCTTTAGAAGTTTGAGTTAATGCTAGTGCGGCTATGAAGAAAAGGCAACGGTTTTTACTTTCATGTTCCCAAAAGGAGAATCAAAATCAAATGTGACATCAAAATAGAGAATAATATTTATCAGAAACTAGAATGTAAATTACCAGTGTTCTTCTGTTCTTCTGCCAGTGCTGTAATTGCTCTTGTTGTGTGCGCTTCGGTGTTGATAACCTTCTTTCATTTTGCAAGGAACCAGTGCTATAGTTTTTCTCTAGAGTATATTCCCTTTCATTAAAATAACTAGAGTCTAAAGGCTTGCATAGCCCAAAATCAGAGAGTTTCAAATGACCATTTCTATCCAGTAAAAGATTATCAGGCTTGATATCTCTATGATTCAAAAAAGAAAAACTTTACAATTTGAACAAATGTAGCAGGTACTGGAAAAATATTTCATGGCATATTAAGTTTCAGCAAACCTGTGAATGTAGTTGTGCTTGTGAATAGATTCAATAGCAAGAACAGCCTCTCCTACATAAAATCTGGCCTCATCCTCAGTTAATATATCCTTCCGCATAAGCAAAGTCATCATGTCTCCACCGGGTAGATACTCCATAATAAGGTACAAGAACTCATTGTCTTGAAATGAACAATAAAGTCTAACGATAAAATTACTATCAACCTCCGCAAGGATGTTTCTCTCAGCTCTTACATGTTCGACCTGGTCACAATTTCACGAGAAAATCTTAGGGCTTGTTTGGGATCACTTTTGTATTAGTTATTGCTTTCATTTTGAAAACATATTTGTTTAGCATTTTTTTTTTTGTGTTTATATATATTTATTTATTTAAAAAAAAGCTTGAAACATTTAAAAGTTGTTGAGAGTACTTTTAAAAACAACTAAACATATTATATCATACCTAACATATTTTGTTTCAAATTAAAACATGAATTAAACAAAACAAATAAATAAATAAAATCAAAAGTGATCCCAACTGGCCTCTTCGAGAGAAACCGTCATTAACTTTGATATAATTTACCTGGCCTCGTCTCAGCATCTCTGATTTCTTGAGTTTTTTCATTGCATATACATTACCCGTTGCCTTCTCCCTAACTATTCTAACCTGCATTATAAATTTGAAAACAAAGGAAAAACAAGAGTTTTATTATCAAATGCATGGCATTTCCTAAGAAAACTATCTAAAAAACACTATGAACAAATGGAGAACCTTCACATAACTCCAAGTTTGCTTACTCTAAATATGGATCTGAATGCGTAGCAGGCAATGGAGAACTATAAAAATGGATAACAAATGAAAAGGCATTAACTAGATTGTACAAGATATGCTTCCTTTCCATGTCATTTATTGGATCTCTTAAACTATTGTTCATATGGCCATGATTTAATTTTTAGTAATGCTTTATGGCGCAGAATATTCGCCTGTAAAAGAGAAAAATAAAATTAAGTTGAGTGTTGTTGAGATGAGAAAGCTCAGATGGATGAGTGGCTTTACACTTAGAGATAAAATGTGTAACAAATAGATCCCTGAAAGGGTTGGAGTAGCTCTAGCAGCAGACAAGAATAGAGTCGCCTTAGACGGTTTGGTCACATTAAACATCACCAATTTGATGACCCGGTTATAAGAGCAGATGTTTTAGATTTGACCTATGTTAAGAAATGTAGAGGAAGATCTAAAACAACTTAGGCATGTTGTATAAAAAATGACCTTAATTTATTAAAATTAAATAAAAATATGACACTTAATAAGACAATGGAGAAAAATAATTCATGTAGATAACCCCACTTAGTGGGATAAAGGCTTGTTGTTGTTGTTGCCACATGTATATTCAATAATATCAATATAAAACAATTTCATTTTACAAGTGCGACGTCTACTAGATCAAAGAACTTAAAGTCCAAATATATATACTCATGCCAGTGATAATTTTTCATAGTTTGTGGGTGGAAGGATGGTTAGGCTTCATCAGTGTGGTTTTTTTCCTTAGAAGGAAAAAATCACGTGTTCTACATAAAAAAATTAGATGTTATTTTAAGAGAAGAAACAAGTATCAACCATTCTTGAGTCTGTTAGTGCATCAAGTTGTGTTCAATTATCAGCTCAACATTCAAATAAATAAACGAAGGTAGACTCAAATTCAACTACAGATTAAATTTTATTTTTTAAGTTAAATCAAGTTGGCTCGAAACAAGTTTGAATTTTGTCAAATTAATTATGTCGAATTAAAAACCAAAAAGATTTAGCAACAAAGTTACCTATTGAAATCATAAACATGCATAAATATTTTATATAGCATACAAAACTTGAGTCCATGTTTGGCTCAAAATGGACTCAAAAGAAAGATTGAACTAAGGCACTGACTCATTAATTCGAAACAAAATTTATAAAGTCATTTTCAAATTTGCTCAAAATTTGATCAAATTACAAGTAAAATTGCTAATCCTCAAGCTAGGGTGGGGCTAATATATGCAGGATCACCCTTGTTTAATCAAACATGCAATTTCTATCAACCACAATCACGACCTTCAAGTCATAACAGAACCGCCAAATCATTTGCATAAATGCCCGCCCTCAATAACTGATGTTGTGAAATTCAACTAATGTAGCCCAAAAGGGTAGATTCTCATTGACAACCAAAAGATATCAAACTAAATATAAAAATAATCAGCCATACCAACATTTATCATTTTTAAATCATTAATTTTTAACCAAAATTTGCATCTTTATTGGATTTATTCTGTTTTAAATTAGGTATATGTTAGATCGGCACCTATAGGCAAATTTGTCTATTATTAGCCTACGAACAATTTAGTCTTTTATTATTTATGTATAAATAGAGCTAATATATTTAGGGTTAGATTTATGCATGAGATTATTTTCTTTAAGTCTGAAGGTTAGAGTTTGGGAGAGATTTCCTATCACTTGAATTGTAGGAATTAAGAGAGATCAACTATCTTTCGTTTTGTGGATGTTTGTCTTTCATTTTTTTTGTTTGTAGTTGTATTATTGCTTTGGAGATAAAATATTTTATTTTCCCTAATTTCTGCCTAGAATTCTATCAAATGGTATCCGAGCAATCGATTCTGCGAAACAACTACTAAATCATTTTAGATCAGAGAGGATCGTTGCATATAGGTGCCTGAAAGGAGTTTCAAAATCATATTTGAGACTTCTGGGAATGAAGGTTTGGTGTGATTAAATCTTGCGGAGAAGAAACCGACGAGATTGAAGGGATCACACAATTCAACCTTTTGGAAGCATATGATAGAACCGAAGGTATCGGGCGATTCTATCGACAAGATCACACTTGGATCACATATAAACGATACATTCGCGACAAAACTCGTTGGAAAGTTTCAACGGGATCGTTGTGTGCTTCCTTATGGCACAACTCGAGCTAGTTGGGAGCTTGAGAAGCGCAACGCTCCCGTGTTTCTAATGATCGCAGCGCACTGAGACCCAAAACTCCCATCTTTTTCCTATTGCCGCTCTGTGGCTCCCACCTTTTTATGTTTCCCCTCTATCCTTGCAAAAAAAATCACAATTAGAGCTAGTTGAGGAATGATACATAGAGATCGGGGCTAGAAAAGAGAAGCAAGCCTGAGATCTGGCGTGCCCTAGTCACAATACAGTAGTGATTCAAGCAATTTGGAGAGCCAACGACAGATTAAGGCTTACTACCTCGCGGTACAGATGCTTTAGAGAAAAAGCAGATGATTTGGAGAAATTGTAGGAAGAGATGAGCAAGTTAAATCCGAGAAAGAGGAAAGGTTCACAAACATTGA
>NEWO01000968.1:116874-134920 GCA_003013225.1 Phalaenopsis aphrodite
GGAGAAGAATTTCATGAAGGGTCTAAACATTGACATACAGGCAACACTCTGACTGTTGAGACCGCTGGGATTGGGAGCGATGATGGAGCTAGCCTAGATGATAAAGGACAAGAACCAGATGGAGAAGACAAACAGAAGAAACACAATGGGAGACTTACACAAGGATGCCTCGACGACCATGACGCCGAAGACCCATCAATTTACGAAGAGATGACAAAGGAGAAGAATATAGGGGTCTATCTAGGGGTCAACTTAAAGCACCAGACAGAGACAGCGATTCAAGATAAGCGAGCAAAAATGTTATATTTTCTGTGTAATAAAAATTTTGCCCACCATTACAAGGATCGGATATTGTAGTTTTTCACAGTGTGGAGTGAAGGCATGAGAGCTTGATCTTGCATAAATTCTCTTTTATTCACCTTGTGTCTTTTTGTGACGGGAGTAATGTTAGATTGACAACTAAGAGAAAATTTGTATTTATTATCCTACGGGCACGTTAGTCTTTTATCATTTATTATGGTTTAGTATAAATATGGTTTAATATGTTTCGGGTTATGCATGAGATTGCTATCATTAAGTCTTTGGGTTAGGGTTTGGTAGAGATTTTTTGTCTTCAAATTATAGGTTCGGGGGAGATTGTCTACCTTTTGAGCTGTAGGTATTTATCCATTATTTTATGTGTACATAGTTGTATTGTTGCTTTCAAGAAATAAAATATTTTATTTATCATAAGTTTTGCCAAAAATCCTATCGGTATAGTATCATGTTTGGATAATTCTAGGTTCAAATTTTAACTATTAGGTAGGATTTAATTTTAGGTAGGATTATGTTTAAATCAAAATTTACCACAAAGCCTAACCTTCAATCTAACTTTTCTTCCAAAATTAGTGACCAAGTGCCTTGATTAAAGGAATAATATGCAATAATAGAGTTACTATGATTCATCAAGAAGATTAACATCTCATTAGTTCATTAACGATAACCAGGTCTAACATACATTTCTTTCTTTATAAAAATATATAGCCAGACTGCCTTATTTATTTATAAATATTTATTCATCTTCCATCATAAGCTATTGCTCAAGTCTTTCCAATTCAAATCTCATCCCTCTACTGTTAGCCTGTGAGGCACCTAAACAACATAATAATATATCATCGAGTTTACAACTTCATGTAAAGTTTGAATTTTTAATTAAAATATTGTTTACTAATCTTAAGTTTAGGTTGAAAACTCATCATTTAAAATATCATTTCTTTTGTACGCGTTTCTTTAAAAACAGTCCTTTTACAAAATTCATTCATATGCTCATAATACATGTTTATTTATTTTCACTTGGGAACATCACATTTCCTTTATAAATTTAGGATCACTAAAATTACATTCTACAAGTGCATATATTATATATTTACCCACTATATCACTAAGCATAATGTGATTTTGTACACAAATACCTACTATATCACAATGCATAATCGAGACCCACCATATCACTAGGCATAGTGGGATTGTTCTCTCAAATATTGATGTGTAACTAAACATAACAAAACTCGTCATATCACAAAATATATTAGCAAATACAATCATAACACAAAACACAATGCGACTCTTCATGCATTGAGCATGATGGGACTACTATCATATTCAATATTAGTAACTTGTAAATACTTCTAATCTTCATTATAATTTTATTATATTATTGTCCATTCTTCCGCCCTTTAATTTACTCATTATACATATCAATAATAATGTTTCTTCTTAAATTAAAATTCAATTTTATTAGATTGGAGAATACTCATTTATGTCCTTTCTTAATTAAAATAGCAAAGCAATATAATAAACTTCATGTTCCATTTCTTTTCTAAATCAGCGACATGCCATATTTCAAAAACTGACAAAATATTTGTCACTTTAATTAAGATATAATAATAATTCATTGTTACCATTCATCAAATAAAAAAAATATAAATTCTATTTCTTTCATTAATATTTGTAAATTCATGTAAAATTCACTTTTATAATATTTTCTTTAATAGTAAATGAAACAAACAAACTCAGTGAACATGTACTTTCAAGGATTCAAAACAACTTGATACTTTATTCAGCATTAAATAATTAGTCATCGTGAACAGTTTCAAATAAAAAAATTTCAACTTAGAAAATATAAATTATGCAAAATTAGGTTTGAATGATTTTTTTTAAGTACATAAACATTGTTTAACTAATTCATAAAAGACTTTTGAGGTTAATATAAAATATATTTAGTTTACCCGAAATAACTTTTCACTGGTTATGTTTATTACAACTAGTCTTATAATTAACTTTACATACATATATATTTTATTTAATAACTAAAGTTTCTCTGATTTTTAAGATGAATTGAACTGTATTTATAATATAATTCATTTTAACTACATTAATTTCTCACTTTTGCTAAACCAAACAATTCTTATATAATTTCTAGATTAAGAAAGATAACAAGTAATTCCTTAATTTTAATAAACATATTTATAAACAAATGACATCTCATGAATCCTTAACTAATCCAAAAGTATAGTTTACAGAATGTAACATAAATGAACAAGCAGTTTTTTCGATTAAGCCATTTTATTTAGCCAAAGAATCTTTCTTTTGCATAAAGTTAGAAACATGTAGGTAACATTAAAGTAATTCATTTTCAATTAAGAATTTATTGCATTTCATTATCACAAATATGAAATATGGGAATCTAATATAAGATAAAATATAATGAAGTGAATCAGGAATGCTTTGGAATAAACTTATCAAATTGTCAAACTAATAAATATACATGCATCTGAGGTAACATGCATCCGAGGTAACCATAACGTCAACTCGATTTCCTTTAGAAACTTAGCGATTAGAAATCATTAATATTTCTAACCATCCTACAGCCAGCGTACTATGCGTAGAATTAATGAAAATAAATTTAAATAATTAATAACAAAGTATTTACCGAGATTAGGAGCCCTTTGCTTCAGTTCATCATTTACCTTTAGCATCTCTTCTTCCCTCTTTCTAGCATACTAATATGATCCGGAACCAAAAACAGCAAACAAATAACAAATAAATTACAATAGAGAGATGGGGGAACTTAAATGAGGGCTGATTTTACTTATACCAACAAAAGAAAACAAAATCCAACGGTAATCTATTGTTCAAGAGATAGATTGCCTCTCCAAAAACCCTAGAGGCCACTAGGAACACCAAGATAAAAGAAAAATGCAGCAAAAAAAAAACAAAAAAACCAAACCCTAGACAAATTATCCTCCAAAAATCCCTTTCATACTTTCTCCCCAAAACCCACCTTGGTTCCCCTCCTCTTGTACATGATTAGCAGTTGTGTGGACCCCACCCGGATGCTGAAATGATGATCAGCCTCTCCTAGGAATCCCACCCCTCTAAACTAGGTCGACTAGCTCGATCTAACAATCGACTTGGTTGGTTTTGTCTGGCAGGTTCAGACCGGTCCAACTTGGACTGGCTTGTCATCTATAGCAAGACCTCTCTCGCTCTCTTCAGCTCTCTCGTCATCCAGAGTAGGCACAGGGGTATAAACCCTCCCCTACTAAAGAAGCACATTTTCCTCAAGGTGGAAGAATGGAAACTGCTTTTGGATACTTTCGTAAGGCTCCAATGTTGTTTCATCATTTGGCAGAGATTTCCACTTAATCAGTTCCTCCTTTGCTTCCACCATTCTTCCAAGATAAAGGTTCAGCTTCGGAGGTAGTGAAGACGATGGTATATCTCTGATAGCATGCCTCAGCTATGAAATATGAAAGATTGGGTGTATTGTTGATGAGCTTAGTAACTTCAAATAGTAGGCCACTAACCTAATGCGTAGTAATCTCATACAGTGCAAAATATCATAGAGAATGGTAGGCCACTAACCCAATGCGTAGTAATCTCATACAGTTCATTATATCATAGAGAAAATTTCTCTCTCCTCTGCCTGAGCAATGTCTTATGGTAGTAGGGTTTCGGTTTCAAGTAAACCATATCCTAGGGTTCGAATTGTATCTCTCTCCTATGTCTGCCCGTCTTCCTCTTCATGATTTATTGAGCTCTCAATAGATTCCCCTTATGCTCTGTCGATATTTTGTCCATTCCCCCAAGTACTGGTTGACATTGGATATCAGTGTAGTGCTATGCCCATAATGTATCAGGTGAGGTGAATCCCGCCCATACAGAATCTTGAAAGGGGTGACATGTGTCGTAGTATGGTACAAAATATTATAATGATATTGGCCCAAAAATCCACTTGGCCCAAAGCTTCGGCGTATCTAATATAAAACAATGCAGGTATGTCTCCACACTCCTATTTACCACTTCGATCTGATCATCGATCTGGGGATGATATGATGTGCTTCTCTTAAAGGTTATTCCTTGTAACTTAAACATCTACTTTCACAATTGGTTGAGGAACACATTGTCCTCATCTGATACAATAAATTTTGGCACTCTGTACAAATGAATCACTTCTCGTATGAACACCAGAGCAATTAAAACTATATTGTTGGTTTTCGTGATGGAATGAAATGTGCATACTTGCTCAGGCAATCCACTACCAGCAAAATCACCGTGAGCCCATGTGATTGGAACAACTCCTCTATAAAATCCATAGTTGCTCCTTGCAAAACTTTCTCCCGTAAAGCTAAGCGTTGTAGTAATCCTCCTAGCACCTTGGTCAAGTACTTATGTAATTGGCACACATCGCACCATGTCATTATGTCCTCTACATCTCTTTGCATCCCCACTCAATAAAGCTCTATCGATAGACAAGTGTAAGTCATATGTACATCGAAGTGTCCCCCAGTTGCACTGTAGTGAAACTTCTGCAATAGTCTAGGGATGTACTTTGATGCCCATGGCAACATGAACCGCCTCTGGTAGATTAATTGCTGCCCCCTCAATGAATATGCTAGATAATTATTCAAATCTTGTAGCAACTCTGCCTATAATTTCCTTAGCTCTTTCAACTTGCTCACTATCATGTATCATGGCTTCCCAATCTAAGACAGGGGTACTGACAAGGTTATCAGCTGGGACTCCACCTTTCTCAACAAAACGTCTGTGGCTTTATTCTCCAATCCTAATTGGTACTAAATTTCGAAATCATATTCTGGTAACTTGGATAGCAACCTTTGATGTTGCTCAGTCACCATCCTCTGCTTCGAAAGATATTTCAAGCTCCCTCAAATGTCCTGGCTAGAAAGTGTCATCCCAACAGGCATAACCATCACTTTTGAATTACCAAGAAAATAAACATCAACTCTCACTCATACAGTGACTTGAGCCTAACCCTAGTTGTTACAACCTAATTGAAGTAGGTGATAAGCCACTAGTCCCTGCATGAGTACTACTCCCAATCCGTTCCATGACACGTTCATTTATACCATCAATGGTCTATTGAAATCTAGAAATGCTAACACTAGTACGATGATCATGATTCTATACAGATGTTCGATGGTTTGTGTTGCTTCTTCCCCTCACTTGAAATTATCTTTCTTCAGCTACTCCTTCAGCGATCATGTTATTGTATCGTAACCCCTTCACAAATTTTTGGTAGTATCTTGTGAGACCTAGTAATCCCCTCAACTCGTTCAAACTACTTGGTAAAAGCAGGTTCATCAGAGCCTCGATCTTGGACGAGTCTGCTGCTACTTCTCCCAAGCCATCATGTGTCTTTGGTACTCCACCTATAGTTGTGCAAAAGAACATTTCTTCAAATTGCGTATAACTGATGCTCTCTCAATGTCTCAATGACTGTTCTCAGGTGCCCCCGCATGCTTTATCTCTATACGACTGTAGATCGGGATGCCATCGAAGAAAACCAAGATAAGGCTGAAAACCCTTTTCACGAAAGACTGAAATGTGGCTTGGAGTATTGGTGAAATCAAACAATATCACCAAAAACTCATAATGTCTTTCATGATTTCTGAATGTTATCTTACGCACATCAGCTGAATTTATACTGATCCGATGGTATCTCAACTTAAGATCGATTTTCGAGAAAATGACTGCCCAATAAAGCTTATATAGCAGCTCATAAATCACAAGGATAAGAGTTATCAAATACAATCTCCTTGTTCAAAGTCCGATGGTCCACACAAAATCTCCAACTACCATCTTTTTTCTTCACCAATAGAACTGGACTGGAAAAGGGTCTCATACTGGGCCTGATAATTCCAACTTCGAGCATCTCTCGTATCAACTTTTCTATCTCATTCTTTTGAATATTGGTACGGTTTGACAATGACATGATGGTCATCCTCCTTTAGGTTAATGGTGTGCTAAGGCTGCCTCGATGGAGGTAATCCGCTCAACTACTAAAAGTCATCCGGAAACTGTTGTTGGAGTTGCTAAGCTCCCTTCGAAAACTCTTCAAACTCAGAATTTTGGATCTCCTTTATGCTCTACAAGTCCACCAAATAGCCTAATCTTGCTCTTTATATCGTCTTAACCATAATTTTGAGCGAGACCATGATCCTGCATAGGCTAGCATCTCCCCTCAGCACCACCTTCCCACCCTTCACCTTGAACTCCGTCGTCAGGGATTTCCAATCCACCTGTCTCCCCAAATGTCTACAACCACTTCATTCTCAAAATCACATCAGTGTTGGACAAGTCCAATAAAAGGAAGTCCGAAACCACTTGTAGGCCATGTAGTTTCAGAGTCACTCCCTTGCACATTCCCCGACATTTCTCCACCTTTCTTTTTTCCACCATAAAACAAAAGTTCCCCATATCTACCAGTAGCTAAACCACTACCTGATTTGAGATGAAATTGTGTATGGCACCACTATCCACCAACACCACAATCAGCTGCTCCCCGATCGGTCTGCTCACCTTCATAGAGTGATTCAGAGTAATTTGACCACTGAATTGAGAGATACCTCTGCTAAATTCAAATGCAAATACTCCTCTTTCATCACCATTCCTTCCTCCGACTCCTCACTATTTGTCTTCTCATGAACCATAAAGACCTGTAGCACATGCTCCTTGCAACGTTGCCCCGTAGCATACATCTCCTCACATCGAAAACATAATATTATAGCTCTTTTATCTTGTACTTCTGCATCAGTGAGGCGCTTGAAATTGCATCGTAATGGGCCCTCGTATTCTTCTACATTGGCATCTCTTACTGAAACAACATTGTTTGTGTCCTTATTGTCATAACAGTGAAGGCACTCTTGTAGAATCCCTCGGATGTTGCCTTAGTTGGTCTTTTACAACTAATTCTTGCCTTCCACCATCTGAGTGAGCTCCATCATTTCCTCAATCCCCACAGTCTCAAAGGTCGAAGGGCTGCTCGGATGTCGGGCTTTAAACCCTTCAAGAAGTTTCCCTTCAATCCCGTTGTAAAAATATCCTCAGTTGCCCCGAAAAGAGCTTGAGCTTCTCTTTGTATTATGTGATTGTCCCCCATTCTAAGTAGTGACATAGAATAGCTCATGTAGGTCTCCTTCCCGGATGGCTAGAAAACATTCCAACAAAAAATCCTTTAACTCCTCCCATGAAATGTATTGGGTACCTAACTTTCATCCACTAAAACCATGTTAGAGCATTTCCCTCTAAACATAATCTTGTTGCAATGAGCTTCTCTTCTCCTGTTAAGCCATTTACAGCAAAGTATCGCTCCAACAGATACACCCACCTATGTGCATCTTCCTCCTTAAAAACCAGCATCTTAAGTTTCGTTATCCTTGCATCGCAACCCCCAACTTCCTCTCCACCCAGCAACCCCACCCCCACCTTCCCTCCCACCCCCACCCCCGCCCCCGGTGCCTAGGGTGAAACTCCCTCCTTTGGTTATAAACTTATTCCCTCCTGCTTCTCTCCCCCCTTCATCGTGCTCATCCATGCCCTCTGTAAGACCCCTCCAATTTTTAACCCATCCCCCTCTCTCTAAAGTTTCCAACCCCACCCCTCAGAGTCCTAGGGGGAGTTCTTGGCAATACATGTTTTCTTCCTCATCGCCCTCTCGTTTGATCTCCTTCCTTTTCGATCTGGCCAAGGATTCATTTATTAATCCTTGGTTAAGGTTTGCAATTGAGCCATCGGCGGGATCTTGGATTGTATCTCCAAGAACCTCTTCATCATTGCATATATGTGGAAGAAAACCTATCCTCCATGGTGGCAAACATTTTTCTCCATTTTTTATTTGATTTGCCCTACTTCTCCTTCCAACACATCCACTTTCTTTTTTCTATTCCTCCAAGGTCTCACTCTGATACTAATTTGAAACGATTCAGAACCAAAAACAACATACAAACAGTGAATAAGTTGTAATAGAAAGATGAGGGAACTCAAATGAGGGTTGATTATACTAATACCAACGAAAGTAAATAAGATACAATGTTGATCTCCTGTTTGAGAGATAGAATCTCTCTCCACAAACCCTAGATGCGGCTAGAAACATCAAGATAAAAGAGAACTCTAGCCAAATAAAAAATAAAACCAAACATTAGACAACTAGCCCTCATAAATACTCTCCAAGATCCCATTTCAAATTGTTCCCCCAAAAACCCTCTCGATTCTCCTCCTCTTGCACGTGATTAGCGGTTGTGTGGATCCCACCGAGTGTCGAAATCGTGCTCAACCTCTTCTAGGTATCATGCCACTCTATGATGCGTCGGCTAGCTTAGTCTAGCCATCGGCTGAATTGGATATGTTTGGTCGGTTCAAATAGGTCCAACTTGGACCGGCTCATCATTTGAAGTGAGACCTCTCCCTCTCCCGTCAGCTCTCCCTTCATCTAGAGTAGGCACGGGCGTATCACACATGCTCCTGAATTTCATTAGTTCAAAACCGGCTCAAATTAGCTCCGAGAGCAAGGATTTCCCTTAACAACCATCCTTGACACACATCCTCCTTAGATTTAGCCACTTGATCCCATCTTTACCGCATCACACCACAAAATTCATTTGCTAAAGTTCAACATGGCAAGTGCTAGTCAAGAAAGTGCTGAGATGTTAGGGAATTTATATTTTAAGAAATTATTATTTAAATTCATTTAAAGAGCGGAAAAAATTTGAAATATGCAATGATCAATCATACAGATGATTCCCAATCAGCACAAAATTTTATGCATGATAGCCAATTGTCATACAATTGGTTATCTTATTTACATCATATTTTTAAACCCTAATTTAGCATAAACTTTAATCTCCTTTTATGAATCTATTAATCACTTGCATCCCATAAATATGACTAATAAATTATAGCTAATAAAATTTAAGGTAATAAGGAAGAATGAAATCTTATTGGCCAATACAAACATATTTGATTTTATCTTTATGAAACCATTTAAGATAAAAAAAAGGAACTAATGACTTGTATTAATTTTAAGGTCATTTTAGTGTTCTCAATCAAAATCAATTGTATGCAGAGGTTGCTCCCAAATATGCATGCAAAGTTCTCCAATTGCAACTATTTCTACTCAATCCAACTTATTGCTTCCCAAATGCATTGTCGAACTTATGAGTATGCTCGATGGTGCATTTCACCATTCCCACATGCAGATTGCTGCACCCAATCACACCTCTTGAATGTAACTGCATATTGTTTCTCTTTTGTTGCAACCATTGCTTATTGCTAAATAGACACTCACTAAAGGACAATGAATTGAAACTAGCAAACATCGATAAAATTGATCACTTTTACGCAAGCTTGCACTATTTTTAAAAAATCATGTCTATGATAATTATATTGGCCATCATTGGCCTTTCAGATCTTACTTATACACATAACAAAAACAATGATTCATATTATCATAACAAAATTTGTGGATCGTATTATTATGACGATAACTAAGATAAATATTAATTATTATCATTCGAACTCACATAAATCATCTTCTTATATTTTTGATGATAAAGATTCATTTTCTCCTTGTAATCAAATATTCCAAAAGTTTCTCTCTACAAAATATTGTTGTGATAACGTCACCTATACATTTTCAAATAATGTTTTTTTCTTCTCTTTCTTTTTTTTCCTACGATCAAATGCAATCCACTAGACGCCCCATACATTTTTAAATAAGGTTTTATTTTTTTCTTTTTTTTTTCCTCTGATCTAACTTTTGGTCGCACAAAATTCATTTTTTTTCTATTTCAAAATATGCTAAGATTATATGATCCTTCTTTCTATGAGGACCTCCTCTCAATGTTGATTGATAATTTTTATGATGGCACATATCCTTCTAATGTTAAATTAAATCTTAGGAATATTCATGAGTTACCAAAACTTAAGTGTGTCTATTAATTAACTGAGTCTGATAAGCATGTTCGTCACAAAATAGCGTTTCCTACAGATTATGTTGATGTATCAACGCTTGTAGTTGACCTACTCCAAATTTTATAATGATTCTTGCTCCAAGCCACTTGCCACTATATCAAGAGGTTTTCTATTTTAGATGGTTATAGGTTACTTCAAACACGTCTACTAGAGATTAAGTTTGTGTTATCATTACCATCATGATCACTAACTACATTGATGGTTCACATCGCAAATATCTCACATGTGTCTGAAGTCTGAAGCCCAAAGCACCTAAGTTTCCAAATCCTTAGGAGCTTTTTGGACTTCTTCCACTTATTGTTCTTTGTACTAAATGGACATTTCTTCCATTAAATGATCCAATGATGCTACGTTATTACCTACATCGCCTCCAGCAAACTCTTTAGAAGAAGAATTCTACATAAAGCAGGTGAATTTATTTAGTATAATTCAGCGTATTTAGCCCAAACAAGACTCAATTTTCATTTTCCAACCAAAAAATTGAATTGGACTACAAAAGAACTAAACCGCCCAAATTTTTAGAGTTATTTAAAAAATATTTATAATTTTACCAAATTTTGCATCTTTTATGATATTTAATTTATTTAAAGTTGGGTTCAAATATCCTTTCAATTATTGTTAAAATTTAACTATTAGATATAATAAAGTTTGAATTTAAATTATCTTACATGTTCATTATGATTTTATTTTGGGGGCATTTAGATAAATACCACCCAATTCTTATGTATCACACATCTCACACCTAAATTTTGTTTTTTACATGTATACCACCACCCAATTCTTTCACATCACATCAGAAAAATCACTTTTTAACTTTTAAAAAGTGAAATATACTGTTTGCATAGGTAAGATGCTAAATATGTAAATTTTTTAAGTGTAGATGTTAGATATGTAAATACATAAGAATTCAGTGGTATGTACGTAAACCTTCCTTTCTTTTACATATATGACACTCAAAACTTTAAATTTTATATCTCACACTTAAAACTTCGAATTTTATGCCTATAGCAGTCGTTAATGGTGTTGGCCCATCTTCAACCAGCCCTAGCTAATCTTCACTGATTTTGGGGCAAGAAAGGAGAAATATACCCACATGCACATAAACAGAGCTGAAACTTATCCAGATTTATCCCAATATTCACTTAAAATTTCAGATGAAGATTCATCCAAGTATGCTCTTTTTAACCTAACCTCTTCGTTGTGATTGAGACAAAGTAGACAGCATAGAAATAGATGCAAAGGAAGCTTGAACTCAAAAATGCCTTCAAACACGATGAGGAGCACCAACCAAAGCCTTCCATCTTCGAAGCTGCCGACGTCCCAATCATATACCTCTACCCACTCTTCCCCTGCGAAGGCGATGTGCTTTTTTGCTTGGTCACCAATATGAGATCCAACTGTAAGGATTGGGGGCTTTTCGGGAAGAACAATCATGGCATCATTGGCTAGCTTTTAGAGAGGCTTCAATTGGTCGTGAGGGACTTCTTAGCTCTATCTCTAGAGGAGAAGCAGCAAGCGAGCGACCAATAACAGGTGGAATGATGAGGCTAAGAATTTTAACAGAAGTGTGTTATTTTTGTTTTAAATTAAATATTTTTGGTGATATAGGTGTAAAATTTGAAGTCTAGGTATGAGATGTCTAAAATCTAAAGTTTTGAGTCCTATGCATGTAAATCCCCTTTTTATAAATAAGGATTAATGGTTTCAATTCAACATTGATGATGAATGATTAAGTGAAGGCAAGTTATTTGTCAGATAGTTGAGTATTATTTCTTTAAATCTAAATTATGCATGCAGATCACATGAAGCTAATTGTAAGAAGTTCTCTATCTCTTTTCTGTGTACTAATAACAATCAGACATAATTGCATAAATTAGTTCAAAACCATTTCTTTCTTGCCAAAAAAGTTAAAGATCCTATTTGCAAAAGGGAGCTGTGTCAAAGTCACACATGATTGATATGGTTAAGAATTGTTATGAATTCTTATAATTTACTGGGTACAGGTTACCCATTGGAAATCACACATTGCATATAGTTGTCTTTTAGTCGGTGATGTCGTTGGGGGTTGAATCTAGGGTTTTAAGATGTTCAAGGGGTTTAAGCCACTAGAAGGAAATTACACATTGCCCATAGTTTTCCTTTTGTTGGAGGCATTGTACAGATTTGATTTTATGTCATTTTTTGGTGGGGTGGGGTGGGGGGTGTAGGGCAACAATTCGCAAACACATCTGTAAAAAAGAGAAAAGAGAGAAGTCGAGAGTAGCAGAATTCTTTTTCACATTAGTAGAAGGATGGAACTATGGAGATTCATAAGAATGTGCAGGTCATTTGTTCCAATTGAATCCAAAAAGTGTCTAAATATAAAAGTGTTGAATTCCATTTCTAAAGCAAGTTAGAAATTTATATGACTAAAATGGGAGACAATTTTAAGGAGGTATACCTCACCAAATGCACCTTTTCCTATCATTATCAGCAAATCAAAATCATCAACTCCCATTTTATGCCTCTGAAGTCGCATGTACTCCGTCTCCTTTCTCTCCAAGTCTTTGAGGACGCTATTTTGCTCCTCTTTGGAAATATCAGCATTAGCCAAACTCCTTTCGAGAATGACTCGTCTGTAGGAAAAAATAATATGTTGTTAATACCATATTAGAGTTACCTAATTTATCAAAGAATATACGTTGTTAATGCCAAATTCCTGTCCTCTCTCTCTCTCTCTACCTTCTATTAAGGCTCTAATACAAGGTAAACAAATTTGGATACTTTACAATCAAGGATCTCTTTAGTTAAATAAATTGGCAATCAATTATACAATCGAATAAATAAAATAATAATAAAATATAAAAAAATCATACTTTTTTACCTTTCTTTCATGACATGGATTTATGTATTAATGAGAATGATAATACACATGAATAAGGAATGACTTATATTAAGAAACCAAGTTGGGTTGAATCGTTAATGTTGCTTAAATAAAATGTAAAATATTTGGTGGATAGGGCTATCAAGATGGTTCATTGTTCGCAAACAGTTCGTGTTTGGCTCATTAAGAAGCTCGTGTTTCATTCGTTCACTAAGCAAATGAGCCGAACACGAATACAGATTTGTTCGTTCAAGCTCGGCTCGTTTATATATATATATACATCTATATATGTATATATATACATATATGTATATACATATATGTATATATACATATATGTATATGTATATACATATATGTATAAAAAAATTTATAATCAATTAAAATTATTAATTAAAAAGTAAAATAAAAATATATTTAATTATATTTAAATGATATTTTAATATATATAAAAAAATTTAAATCTCGATCCTACCCTTGACATCCTACGACTGCTTGACTAGGGTTGTCAAAATGACTCTTTGTTCGTGAACAGCTCGTGTTCTGCTCGCTAAACAAACAAGCCGAACACAAACAAATATTTTGTTTGAAATATAAACAAATTGAACACGAATAGTGATATTTTTTAACAAGTCGAACGCGAGCTGAGTCCAGGCTCACTAGTGTTCGGCTCGTGTTCGGCTCATTTACACCCTTATTGGTGGATTCCTCTAATTAGGCTACTTTAGCAAACATGCCTAAGAATTATATTTACATCATGTTCATGAGCTTACTAATATTAAAATATAAATCATTCATTTTCACAGGAAAATATTTGCGTACGTAAGACATACGCAGCGCTACGTACGTTAGAGATTATTAAGAGGGTACAGGCGGGTTATATTCCCATTATACCCTCCTGTAAACTCCCTATAACTTACCTGTAACTACCGGAACTACAGAAGCGCAAAAATTATTTGTAAGTTACAGATAAGTAACAAGTAGGTTACAGGAAGGTTAAAAGGGGTATAACACAGATGTAACCCCCTTATACCCTCTAAATAACCTCCCGACGTACGCAGCTCTGCGTACGTTTTACGTACGCAAATATTTCTCCATTCTCACGTTCGTTGCTCTTCATTCATCGCCCTCTTTACTCATGCTTCGGCTTGGCCTTCATTCTTGTTATATTATGACCAATATGCATATAAATGCATGCAATCAATCTACATCAACCTCCTAATGTTTTACCTTCAATCTTCTAAAGACAGTAAAAGCAAGCAACATTAAAATTCTAATGCATACCTTTCTCTGCGCTCCCTCATGCTCTTCATCTGCTCCTTATAATGAGTTTCAATGTACTGTTTCGCAGCCGCAACCCTCTGTTTGGTAGCATTTGATGGAGGTTCCTCATTAATGGTAGGTTTATCCACATCCTTTCCAACATCTCTCCTTTTGTGGCTGGACTTTGTCTTGTCTTTAGTATGAAACTTATTAAACCAACTCATGGCAGAATCCACCCTCACCACCCCACAAAGACAAATACCAAATGGATTTTTATATAACAACTTTTGCCGCAAAACAAAACCCTAACGGCGTACGAAAATCTCAATGAACCATTAAAAGCCCTTTTTTCTTCACAAATTCATGAAATCGATGAGTCGGCTTCCTCAATCGAAAACAAAATCATTTCCTTTTGTACCAAAATCTTAATTTTCTTCTGGAAATCGAGAAGGCAGCAGGAAAAGAAGAGAGGCGTGGAAGAAACTGAAAGAAGGGGATATAGGCAGTGAAGAATAGAGGGGAGCCAGATAGATCGGAGCTGGGTAGTTCAGAAGACCGCTGGAATCAAAATGATACCAATTGCGAAACCTAAAAATGGGGTAAAAGGACCTATCGCCGACCGCCATTTTCGCGCCTATGCCTGTTCGAGCCTCTCTCCCAAATCAACGAAGACAACGGAAACTTTCTCTCTCTTCGCCCCCTCTCACTCGCTTCCCGCGGTGGAGGGGGAAGTTTAGAGATATTTACACTATTTTTTATGTATTTGAATATCTAATTTAGAGATATTTACAAAAGTACCAACATTTCTTATATGTTTTTATATATTTAACAACATAATTTTAATATTTATTTATGAAGTATTTTATTTATCAATCATATTAAAACATATGAAAAGACTAAATTTAATTTTTAAAAATTTAATGTTGGTAACATTAAAATTAATGAAGAGTGTCTGCAAGCAAGTAGCAATTTTACCCTCCATGTTGTTTTTCTTAAACAAAATAGCAAACTTTTCAAAATAAAAGCATTTTATTTACTTTACACCCTCTTTAGAGCAAAACAAACAACTCTTTAATGTATAGTTGTTATTTATCTAGGGTTGAACCAACATTGCTTTTTAGGGTCGGCGAAGTCACCAAACCTCTATTTTTGTAGTAATTGGCAATAAAGATAAAATTAATAAATTATCTAAACTACATTAAAATATATATTAAATTTTCTTATTTATATATGCATATAAATAATATGTCAGTATGAATCTCAGGGCAAACGGATGGTTTTGGAGCGAGGAACAATCGATCAGACGCCTTATTAACATTCAAAAGATTTGATGCTAACGAAGAAGGCATTGAGGTCAGGTGATTGGAAGAATGTGACGAAGAATTTCTTATAGAACGACAATCAACTCCAAAGCTAATCAACGAGTTGCTCTATCCCGGACTGTGTACCAATGGAGTCAAGGTGTAGCGAGCAGTCGACAGACTTCTCAGCGACCAAATATATTTGTCAGCCTCATTATACTCTAGTGTTCTTGTAATTACTATCTCCCCCCTCCATCAAATTAAGATTGAAGAGGGTGACTTGTAATTTTGTAATAATTGTGACATATTCCTATAAATAGGGGGTTCATGTCATGAATAAAGGCTAGACTCTTTTACTGTTCCTTACTTCGCCCTCTCTCTCTCTCTTTCTAATCACTTCCCAATAGAACGTTCTATACCTTGGATGTGTTTCTCGGATATTTTCGGATTCAACAACCTTTAAGGTGCGGTGAGCGTGAAAACATATCGTTAACAAGAAGAGGAATCCAACAATAATAACAGGGAGAATTCAGCCAGAGAAAAGTGATAGAAGCAGCAAGCACTAGCGAATTCATGGAAGAATTCGTCCAGCAGAACCTGCAAGATTTGAAAACTCAGATCACCAACCAGATGTCAAGATAATTTGCGGAGGTACTCAGAGTCGTGGTTGTCTTGGGAGAAGCAAGATGACAGGTTATACCATGATATTGTCGGATCCGCCCTTGTGGAGGAAGAAACCAACCAGTGTGGACTGACGTACAGAGGCATGTTGGCATCAATTTTTTTATGTCACCGGTGTGGGATGTTAGCTCGAGTGTTATGGAATCTTGATTGATGCATGTGTTGAATCAGGTGGCACAAGATATATATTCGAGAGCCTCTGACGAGTTTTGAGGTGCACGCAGCTAAGGTCTTTATATTAGACTCTGACTTTCGCTCGGGTGAAGGTCAGTCAACATTTTGTACCTCGAATGACTTGATCGGATCGGCGAATATTACTTTCCGCGTCACAAACAAAAATGATTCAAATTGGCACATCCATGGACAAGCTTGATCAGATCACCCGGATGACAAAACAGACCGCAGGAGTATGCCCGAAATGTTGATTTCACCTACGGAGGACATCCGCTTTGCTACGACTTTGCATGCAGACTAAAAATGCGTGAATTGTCATTTTGGCCTGATCGTAAAAGATATTGTCTGAACGACCTCGAATAATGAAACAAATCAAGCGAGTGCGTCTAGAACGTCAGTTTTACCTAAGCAGGACCTTCAATTCAAAATGATGGCACATCTAGGTTAAAAAAAGCACTTGATGATGGTTAATTAAATAATTAATATTGTTATTATTATTTTAATATTATTATTATTATTATTTCCCCCCTATAAAACTATCACATCCTCCCTCTCTCATGTTTGCAATTCTTTACTCCCGAGCGCCATCTTTCGCAAAAACCCTAGCCCTAAGCTCCCTCTTTCTTTGTTTGTGCCTCCCTCCTTGTCCTTCATCCTCCTCTCGAATAAAACCTGAACCACCACCCATCCGCGCTTCACCTTTAGCCGCTGGCCGAACCACCACCTTCATCTCCTTCTTCTCCCTGGTCGGCCAAGCCTCCTCCTTTCGCGGGTTTGTCTTGCCGGCGTAACTCTCGACTTTGTCGGTGCCACCCGAAGTCCCTTACCTCGTTGAGACCTTCAACTGTCGAGCCTCCTTTCCAGCAACCAGCTGCCACCCTTTTGTCTCTTCTTTCTCTTGGTCGGCCACATTTCGGCTTTCTTCTCCTAGCCGGCGACATTTAGCTGACCTACCTTTTTGTCGGTGCTGAGCTCGTAACGAACCAGTCTCACTCCCATGCATAGCCCCAGATTTTACACCCTCCTTGCATTTTCTGTTCTGGTTGGGTTCCATAGGAATACAAACATTGCTACTTTGTCGTCTCGCATTTCTGGTCATTGGATGCTTCATCAGAGCATTTCATCATCGACGAACAACGACAGTACTGCTGCTTGAAGAGGCATCGATGTCTTCTACCTTGTGGGAAAAGCTTCCTCCCAGATGTCGAATAGACCCTCTCACTAGCTTCTATCTTCCCTCATTTGTGTTGTTTGTTGTGAGGTGCATTGACATGTGGGTTCTCCTTCAACATAAAGAGAACGCGTCCACAACTGTCACGGTGGTGAGATTTTCTTATTCCTTAGTTGGCCCTAGTTTTAGTCTGGCCTAGGCACATGAGTTTGATCGCCTACGCGAGGTGGATGTGTCGATCGATAAGTGTCACCGGTCATGCCACCTATGTGATGGATC
>NEWO01000968.1:151484-163113 GCA_003013225.1 Phalaenopsis aphrodite
AAAGCAAATCCACTAGATAAGTGTTTACAAAACCATAAGATAATGAAGAACACAATACTTAGCTTTTTCCCTTGAAAGAAAGAAGAAAATCTCTCCCACAAAGTCTCCCGCCGATCCATGCAATGGTAGAACATCTCCTTACAAATTCTCTCAAAATCCCCTCTCTAATCTCTCCAAAAGGGTAGAAATCTACATTTTTACTCCTATTCTAAGAAACCTAAACTTTCTCCACACTTTTCCTAATATTCCTCTCATATAAATCCCCCCTTTTCTAACCTAAATTCATTCTTTTAAAGGATAGGGACGAAGTATGAAGAGTTGCCACAAGCACCCTTCCAAAAAGCATCCAAATACATTGAATTTTAGCCCATAACTGCCAAAAGTCAGTCCATAGTTGTCCCGGGCGCTGTCGGCGGGCTCGAGGGCGCTGTCAGCGGGCTCAAGGGCGCTGTCGGCGAGTTTTTTTATCATTTTTCGGTCTTCTCGGGTAAATCTCGCCGTCAACGCCGTTTTGGCGTCGTCGGCAGGCAGACTGCGCAGCTCCACCGTTTCACTCCGTTTGGCTCCGTTTTAGCTCCGTTTCACCCCATTTCAGTTGTGTTGTGATCCTGACAGATAGCCCTACAAAATAAGCATGAAAACAGTCTTCCTTTAAATTGTAATCTCATTAAAAAATATGCAAGAAGTGTAAAAAAGATTAAGCATCCAAAAACTTATCGAAAGGTGACAGGGCAAAATATCATTTCTTGCTTGTTTTTGCTCCAAATTGCATCGTTTTTGCATCTTTTTGCTCCAATGACCATAATTCATCATACATGCAACAAAACATCAAAAATACGCTTATTTAAAGTGCAATATCATCAAAATTAATATAAAATAGGTATGAAAATCTCAACATATCTTCATTTGGTCACCCATGGTGAAAGGTTTCCTACCAAATAATCTTACTTTTGGAGTTAGATTTTTTATTTTGTAATTTATTTGGATTTTATTTGGATTTCCATAGAAATTCAAATGGATCCACGAGTGAAGAAAGGAAAAAACTACGGGAGATTTCAATGCCAAAAGATTATAAGGCTCAACATAGTGACAACACTCAAATGGGCTCGAGAAAATTGATTAATGAATGAGCATTTGCTAACCCGGGAGGCGAGATCAAGAGATTGATCGTTGCTAAAAATTGGGAGAGATTCTGCTACTTCTTTGTAGTAGCAATTGTTCCAATGGTCCAAGAGTTTTATGCCAACTTACAATTTACCACTAATGATCACATCTTTGTAAGGGGTAAGCAAGTTGAATTTTAAAGAGAAAGGATAAATGCATTTTATAGATTGAGGATGTATTCCATTGTGAATATGCTGAATTCGTAATGACTGACTCAACACTAGATGAAGTAATTGCATTTTTTACTATTGGAAGGGGAGAATGGAAAATTAAGAATAATAAGAAAGTTAATTTCTCCACTTTCATGATGACTTAAATCAAATGTATGACATTACTTTTTTTCTGCAAAATAGCTTACAAAAAATCATCTGAGCGAAGTAACAAAAGAAAGAGCAGTGCAAAATTTCTGCATTCAACAAATGAAGACAGTAGATGTTTTGCTCTTATAGTATATAATGGTCGGAGTATAGCCAGGAGTGCTACAACTAGTGGTTTGGAATACCTACCCTGAATTTCAATTTATGTGAACAATTAGGAGTAGAGTTCCATAGAAATAAAGAAAAGCTGCAACCATAAAAACCAATTGGTAGACATACAGTCCAAAGATTTGAATCATTTGTTGAATTCAAGAGTGGAGGAAGTAATAGACCCTCAATATCTCTATAGGGTCTCTGCTTCACTTGAAAACATCATGGAGCAGCTTATGATACATCAAATGGATATTGTGAATCTGGAAGATAGGATTTGAGGAATTGAAGCAAGGAATGCATATAATGATGAATATAAGCATAGGAGAGTTCAACATGATATAACATATCAGGAGGCTATGATTAGATATGTAAGGGGTGATTATAATGTGGAATTTCCAACTTGCCCCAGTTTTACTCATTATATGCCAGATTATGAAGAAGAAGAAGAAGAAGAAGAAGAAGAAGAAGAAGAAGAAGAAGAAGAAGATGATGAGGAAGATGATGAAGACTAATTTTTTTAAGAGTTTGTAATGTTTGTTTGTCAATTTGATTGTTTGTTATTTGTTTTCTTTAAAATTGTTGTAGTACAAACTTTCATTTTAATGTGGTATTGTGGACTGTAATAGAAATTGCATATTATTATTTTCCTACATTTTTAGTTATTTTTAGTTGCTATTTATATTTTTAATTCATAGCAAATCATTTAAAATATATTGTGTTTCATTTAATTCTTTAAAGCCTGTATTATTAAGTTAGCATCTGCAATATACCAGAGCTCAGTTTCATATTCAGAAATCCTCTACAGGTTAGTTTTTATTTTTATACAATTACTGTTTTCTTTCAGCTACAAAAATTGTTGTACAAAACATTTTTAATTACTTAAAAATTTAAGTCTAAGGAAAAGAAAATTTTCTTTAAAAAAAGAAGCAAACAAAATTTTATTTGTTCTCAACTAACTATATTCTTAAAATTAATTTAACATGACCTTAGATATTAGGGTTTAACTTTAAATGACTATATTTATCTTTGTAAATATTATCGTAAATTTAGGTAAAAGTTTTTTTTAATGAAGATCAATTCTAAAGTTAAAGATATTTGGTATGAAAGCATAAGACTATGTTTTTAAAAGAAATTGTATTTTTGAAGTATTAAAAATTTTAGAGTTTCATGCAAGAAGAAAAAAATGAGACTATGAAAAATCATCAAAACTAATATGAATTTATAAAGTGAAGAAAAGTAAAAAAATTTAACTTTAAGAAGAGGATAGTGAAGTTCAAAACTATCAAAGACTATCCATTTATAGTAATCCTCACTAGAAAAGGAAAAGAAATGATTGAAAAGATCCTAAAAAGAAAACAAGGGGGGATTGAAAAGAACTTGAAAAGAAAGGAAAGAAAAAAAAGAATGTGAAGAGAAGCTTGAGGAGATGTCTAATAAAAAATTGGCTTCACTTGAAACAACTTGAGGAAAAGACTTTATTACATTTTCTAAACTTATATTTGAATATTAGCACCCTTACTAGTAAAGTTTTCATTAAATTCTTTTTTATATGGATATTCTAAGTATCCTTGATATAACAAATTACAATTCTTCTTGAAATGAATAGAGATTCAGAAATCTTAGATTTGGTTACTAATATTCTTAAACTTATAGTTTTAATCTAAGTTATTAAAATTTTTTCTTTAATTTTACTATTTTATTTATTAAACTAAAGTATAGAAGTTTATAAGTTAATCTATATCCTAAGACATATTTTTATGTAGTAAAAGTGTCACTTGATGACAAGTAGCATTTAAGTTAGGGAAACTTTGATACACCAAAATAAATTGTTATTTTAAGAATACATTTTATGCTTATTTTGGTGATATTGCACATTACAGAAGGGTATTTTCATGTTTTTGTTGTATGTATATCAATTTTAGGCATTATGAGCAAAAGTAAAGAACGAAATTTGGAGCCAAAATAGTGAATTTTCTGATTCTGACACTTGAAGCGCTACTTTATAGAGAGCTGACACCTCAAGCGCCATGTTTGGCATGTTTGGCGCCTGAAACGTCATTTAATAGAGACGTGGTGCCTGAAGCGCCAGAATCAACGCCTAAAACACCAAAACCCAAAATAGCGTGGACTTAAGAACCTTGGTGCCTGAATTGCCAGAATCAGCGCCTGAGGCGCCAGAGATGACACTTGATGAATTAAGGTGGTTCGGGAAAAATTTTGCACGAATTTTGAAGGGTCCAAATGTTTCAAATGCCCGATGGAATGATTCAATGCATCTAGACACTTTGGAAGACTCTTTAATGAAGGGATATGTCTCTTAAATCAATGGACCTGTCTTTTAGAATTCAAAAGGTTTGACTTTTGGAGAGAATTTTGGAGGGAAACTTAAATTCTTCTTGAAGGGAGGCAACCTATAATAAAAGAGAGTGAAGTCTAGGGCATAAAGGAGTGGCAAGCAAGGGATCGAAAGAAGAGTTTTTGGTGGTAAAGAAAGAGACGGGAGTAGGAGAGAGAGTCAAGGACTTCGAGATTTTCTTCAAGGGTTGTAAGAGGAGAGGGTAAGTGAGAGATTTCTTCTTCATTACACTTCCAAGAGAGAATTGAGAGTGCTTGTAAAGAGGGAAAGTGCTTAAACAGAACTTCAAGAGATTTTCTTGGGAAGGATTGTGAGATATGTTGTGTCTTTTATTTCTTTGTTTTGTAAACTTGTTTTTATATATCAAATTCAAGTTTAGTCATATCATTCTCATGAATTCTGAATAGTCATCTTTATCCTTCTCTTTACTCTAAGATATAATTTTGTGAAGAATTGATTTTGTTTTATATAATTTTAAATTTCAAACATTTGTGATGATTTGAACTCCGATCCTCATTTACTTTTTTATCTGACCAATTTAAATGTTAAAATGTATTGAGAAACATGATCTGAAAGGGCTATGATTTTTACAATATTGTGAGAGTCACATTCAATTTTAAGGTTGAGAATGTATTCATGGGGTTGAGTGCAAATAAATAGGAAAATATACTTTGTTGGATGCAGAATTGGAGACAGATTAAAATCCTCAATTTGGCCCTGTTGATTGGAAATTAATGGGAGATTGTTTGCCCTCGGGCGAGGGAAAAGTGGGAGCTCTAGAGTGAGAGTCGGTATCCTCCCAACCTAACAACAAAATTAGGGATCAAACTCTAGATTAGTCAATGATCTTTATGTACTTGACAGAGGGTAAATAATATGATTGCTCCTATTTGACACAATACAATTATATATTTATTTTAAATAATTTAATTTCTTCACAATCCATATACTCGTTGTAAAAGGGAATGATGTTTTCTTAAATTTGAACTCTTTGTCACAGAAACTTTGTTTAGTTGTCATAAGTTTACTTTTAAAGTTTAAAAATTAATTTAGTTAACTTAGTTTTTTTAACTGTATTTTATTTAACATACACTCAATTACTTTGGATTTAAATTTCATAATTATGTTTTGAAGTTTGAATTGTGTTTTACATTATAATCATAAGAATCTTTTCATAAGCATTTCCAACTTCCCAGTGGAATTGATATCTAAGAATCCATTAGAGTCCTTTATTATTTGAGCGATATGTATACTTATGTTGTTATTATTACGGGTTTGACAGTTTAATGATTTTTAAAGATAAAATTATTTTTACTAAGGTTATTTTAATTTTTATTTGAATTGCATATTTATTATTAACATTGTCGTGTGTGTAGTTTGTAATTTTGATAAATATTTACAAAAACAATACACAAAAAATCCGTGCATCACCTCTATCTCGCGCAACTCGCCCACACACACACAACAACTCACGCCTCTCTCTCACACACAACAACTCTCTCCACCACTCACAAAAGACCTCACTAGACTTCACTATATGTGTGTCAGCCTTGTCTTCAAATGAATTCAAAATTCCCTCTTTTTCCCAAAAGGCACACCTCTTCACATCAAGGGACAAATTCATTCATCCAAGAGACATATGTCTTCATTCAAGAAACTTTCCAAAGTGTCAAGATGAGTTGAATCACTCTATGGGGAGTTTAAATTCCTTGGAGCCTTCTAGAACCGCTAAAAAAATGTCAATAACCACCACAATTCATCTTAATTCGTCTTTGGCGTTTCTGGCGCCAATTATGATGCCTGTTATGGCGCCTCTGGCACCTGTTTATTAGAATCTCTTCTCTGGAAAATGGCGCCTCTGGCACCAGGATGCTGAAAAATTGCATTTTCACTCCAAATTTCTTCATTTTTACTCTTTTTTGCTCCAAATGCATAAAATCAATATACCTACAAAAAAACATGAAATTACCCTTATTTAAAGTACAATATCACCAAATTTAAGCATAAAATATATACATAAAAATTGCTCTTTTGTGTATCAAAATCTCCCAAACTTAAATGTTACTTGTCCTCAAGTAACTTTTTTACTACATAAAAATATGACTTATGGTAGATATTAACTTATAAACTTCTATAATTTGGTTTAATAAATATAATAGCATAACTTGAGAAAATTTTTTATTAACTTAGGTTAAAACTAAAAGTATAAGAACATCCAGTAGTCATGAATAAGATTTTTTAGTCTCTTTTCATTTCAAGAAGAACTTTAATTTGTCATATCAAAAATACTTAGAATGTCCATATGAAAAAAAAATTTCACGAAAACTTTATTAGTAAGGATGCTAATATTTCAATACAAGTTTAGAAAATGTAATAAAACATTTTTCCTCGAGTTGATTCAAGTGAAACCAATTTTTGATTAGGTATCTTCTCAAGCTTCTCCTCACTTATTTCTCTTTACTTTTTTTCCTTTTTCTTTTCTTTTTCTTTTCTTTTTCCTTATTATCATTTTCAATCATTTCTTTCTTTTCTTTTTCATGTGAGAATTACTATATCTGGACAGTCTTTAATAATTTTGAACTTCACTATCCTCTTCTTAAAGTTAAAACTTATTATCTTCCTTCACTTTATAAATTCATATTAGTTTTGAAGATTTTTCATAAATTTTCATTCTTTTCTTATTATATAAAACTCTAAGATTCTTAATACTTCAAAAATACAATTTTCTTTACTTTAAATAAAAAAAACATAGTCTTATCCTTTCATACTAAATATCTTAACTCTAGAATTGACCTTCATTATTAAAGATTTTTGCTTAAATTTACTACAATATTTTAAAACAAATATATAGTTATCTAAAGTTAATCTCTAATACCAAAGGTCATGTTTAATTAATTTTTAAAAATATAGCTAATTAAGGACAAATAAAATTTAGTTTACTCCGTTTCTAAAGAAATTTTTCTTTCCGCCAAACTTAGATTTTTAGTAATAAGTAAAGCATATAGTACAAAAACTGTAGGTTGAAAGAAAATAGTAAATGCATAAAAATAAACTTGTAGAGGGGGCTAAACATGAAATTTTGCTCTGGCACATTGCAGGTTCTAATTAAAAAGTACAGGCTTTAAAGCCTTAAATGAAACATAATATATTAACATGATTTGCTAAGAAAAGGTGAATTAAAAACATATGCAGTAAATTAAAAAAACAAACAATGCTGAAATGAAAATCTACATTTTACATTCATACATACAAGCAAGTTTAATAATACCACTTATAACACACATAACTGTCCAAATCATGACAATAACAATAAAACAAATCAAACTACAACTAATAAAAACAGATAATACCCCAACAAATCATCATTCATCATCTTCCTCCTCTTCCTCTTCCTCTTCCTCTTCTACTTCTTCTTCTTCTTCAAAAGTTTCTTGCACATAAGGCATAAAACTGGGGCATGTAGGAAATTATACAGTATGATCACCTCTAAGATATCTAACCATAGCCACTTGATATGCAATATCATGTTGAACTCTTCTTTACTGATAATCATCATTATGAGCATTCCATGACTCCAAACCACCTATTCTCTTCTGCAAATTCACTATATCTGATTGTTGAATCATCTGCTGCTCCATAATAATTTCAAGTGAATAAGTACTAGAAGTAGATGGTCATGCAGTCGATGTAGAAGGTCTATCACTCTCTCCTTTTCCAGTTCTAGATCCAACAAATGATTCAAACTTTCGAACTGTGGGTTTCCTAATGGGTTTAAGTGGTTGTAACATTTCTTTATCCTTATTAAATTCTACTCATGATTGTTCACTCAAGGTGAAATCAGGGCAGGATACCTTAAACCACTAGAGGTTCCACTACTAGCAATACTCTGAGCATTATGCACAATAAAAGCATCAATATCAACAACCTTCATTTATTGTATGCAAAAATTCAATACTACTATCTCTTTGGTTACTTCGCTAAGATGATTAGTTGGAAGTAGTTTTGCAGAAATAAAGTAATTCCATGCTTTAGATTCTACATTTAATATGGAAGTGGATAAATTTACCTTGTGATTATTCTTAATTTTTCATTCTCCATTTCCATCAGTAAGATAGACAATTACTTCATCAAGCGACAAATAAAAAATTACAAATCCAGAATACTCACAATGAAATTTTTTCAGCAACCAATATAGTGCATTGATCATTTCTCTAGTGAATTCAACATGTTTCCTTCTAACATAAACGTGCTCGTCAGAAGTCACCCGAAGATTGGCATAAAATTCTCGAACAATAGGAACAATTGTTTTTGCGATGAAGTAGCGAAAAGTCTTCCAATTCCGAGCAATAATTAGCCTTTTAATTGAACCTCTCGGGTTTGAAAATGCACGCTCCTGAATCAATTTTCTTCTACCCATCATACTATTATAAATATACTGAGCCTTCAAATTAATAAACATTCTCGTATCAAAACCTCCTGAATACTTGTAAGAAATTCACATGAAATCCAAATAAATTCACAATATCATAAATCAAACTCCAAAAATAGGAATACTTGTAAGAAAATTTTCACCATTGGTTCTCTTTAAACTTCTTAAAAAAACCATCATTTTTTTGGATTTTCATAAGATAGGAAAAATTCATGGTGAAAATAAAAAAATTAAAAGTTAAAGTGAAGCTCTTACCATGGAAAGATGAAATCCAAGAATTTTTAGCCTTCAAATCTCCTCAAATCCAAAAATTACCAAGCCCTAAGTTGAGTTTCGGCCTTAGTCTAAAGGTAGGAGACAAACTAAGCAGTAAAAATGGGGTTTAACAGTCGTTTTTTTCGATTTTAAGTAATTCTGGGTGTTTACGGGAAACTGGTCCCTTTGACGCCAACAACAAAAATTTCAAAATTTATTTTTCTTCTGAAATATGTTGTATACCAAACCATGCCAACCTCTAACTTAAATTAACACTAATATTCATAATTAAACAATCTTTTAACAATATATTTTCACAAACAATACAAAACTCACATTTATATATAAAATCTACCCTTTTACAAACCAACATTTTTCAAACCAATAAATAAGATTCAGTGTCAAAATCAAACCACACAAACTAACATTGAATACTAAATATCAAACACTTAAAATATGACAAATATAAAGTTCAACAATGAAAATAAAGGAAATCCAACTCAAACACATAACACACAAATGCACTAATAATTACGAATTTTGTACTTTAGAGGGTTCAAACATGTTCTTCACTTTCATCTTCTTGAATATTTCTCATGGATTGGTAGTAAACGTATAAGTTGTAAAAAGGTCAGTGTGGAAATTCGTCTATCTAATCTTCTTCAACCCAATCATTTTTCTTAAACATACGCACCATACATTCTTCAATGCGCTCATTATGTTTGAATTGTTCCTTCATTCTCCAATCAAAATGATCAAATATGTCAGAGATGTTTCCAATTGAATTCATAATAGTTCGTACCTCTTTTTTCAATTTCTTCATCCTTTTTAGAATATCATGTGAACTATAAGGAAAGTGTGGCTGAATAGGAGATGAATTTTGAGATGACGGAACCATAAGAATGTTCATATTATTTTCCTCCCCATTTCCTATGGATTTGCAACAAATCTCTAAGTCCATGGGCTTCCAAGGTAGAAGCACTTTTTACTAACTTTCATAAAGCACTTGTGACAGGCTACATAGTAGGAATATAGTAGATGGATGTCCTAGCCCATAAGTAGATCCATTTATAATCAAACCCAGAACATATTTTATAATTAAAGCACTCACATCAATAGGTCTTCCTGTTTGAATATAATAATTCAAGATAGCACTTTCCTTAGTCACTTTACTGATTTTCATGGTATGAAGAAATTTTGACAAAATAACAAAATGTTGTGCCTTCGATGCAGGATTCAATAATGATGAAGAAAAACTTAAATGTCAATTATCTATTGTCTCCCAATTTGCATCTTCATCAGTAAGGAATCGATAGATTTCAACCATGTTATCTCTTATAGGGACGAAACTAGCATAATGACAAATTTGGATGCTTTTAATCATATACAAGTTGTTTATTCTTGAAGGAGTAAATGATACCCACCTATCTCGAACATAGATGACTCCCTGGATAATTCCATGAATATTAGCATAAAACTCTTTTACCACATGAACGACTACTGCAGCAGTGGTAGCATAGCACTTCCCAGCGTCTCTGCACAATAATCTCTTCCACTCGAGTATTTGGTATGTTGAATCCTTGATTCACAAATCCTCGTTCCTTGATTAATCTCTTCTTCATATGACCTCGATCATATAGCTTCTACGCATCGAAACTGATGAACTTTCTTCCATTGAAAATTTTGTATCTAAAAGTTTCTTTAAAGTTGGAAGCATAAGATTAGAAAATGGTGACTTTCCTTTTGTTTTCCACACTTAAATAACACCAAAATACAGTTTTTGGGAGTTACTAGGAAGAAAATCCATCAAAAACTGCCAAAAAACACCTTTAGAATCTTTCAAATTTGTCTTGGTAGCGCGACGCTTATGGCGCCAATTTCTGGTGCTTCTGGCGCTAGCTCTCTAGAAAATGGCGCCTCTTGTACCAATTCAGATTTCTGCACCGTTTTACTTTAAATCCAAATAACTCAAATCTTCCATAGAATTTAGTAATTAAAGATGTTTTAATATATTTTCTTAATATGTAACTCTCTCAAGTAAACAAAATTCATAAAGAAAGCATATATATATATAATATTACTTATAAAAACAAATTCACATCATTACATAGATAATTGTGGGTTGCCTCCTAGAAAGCGCTTGGTTTAATGTCATCAGCTCGGCATTCCCAGTCTTTACTCTAGGTGACCCAACATTACAGTTTCTTTAAAATTTGGCATTTGACCATCAAAATATGATTTTTAGTCTGTTCCCATTCACTTTAAATATCTTTTCTTATTTTGGGATCTTAAATATTAACAACTCCATAGAGGTAAACTTTTACAATAATGAATGGTCCTATCCACATAGACTTAAGTTTTTCATAGAATAATTTTAATCTTGTATTATATAGCAAAACTTCCTCTCCAGACTCAAATTCATTTTTTATCATCTTCCGATCATGCCACTCTTTCATTTTCTCCTTATATATCCTAGTATTATCATAAAATTCATTCATATTTTCTTCAAGCTCATTCAGTTGCAACAATCTTTTCTCACCATCATCTTTTAAATTAAAATTAAACTCATAATTAGCCCAATAAGTTTTATGCTCCAATTCTACTGGTAAGTGACAAGTCTTCCCAAAAATTTATCTATATAGGGACATTCCTATGAGTGTTTTATAAGCTATATTATAAACCCATAATGCAGTATCTAATCTAGCAGACTAACCCATTTTATTAAGATTTAAAGTTTTTTTTTCAAAATTCTTTTAATTTCACAATTTGATACTTCTGCTAGATCACTAGTCTGAGGATGATAAGCGATTACAATCTTATGCATAATATCATATTTTTCAACCAACATTTCAAATTTTTTTAAATGAGATTTCCCATCAGTAAAGATTACTCTCAGTACTATATCTTGTAAAAATATTTTTGATTAAAAATTTTGAAACACTCTGAGCAACACAT
>NEWO01000968.1:163518-182904 GCA_003013225.1 Phalaenopsis aphrodite
ATTAACATCTCTAATCTAGATTGTAAAAATTTATGAACAGTTCTATCAACCCCAAATTCATAATCATGAAATTTTCTAATGATTTCTTCAATTTATTCATAAGGCACACATCTCTGCATAACTAAATCTTTACATTGTTTATATAAATGTGTCATCCCAAAATTAAAATTTTGCATCATAAATAAATTTTCTCTTGGGCATTGTCAATCCATATGGTAAAACACCACTAATAATATAGTTTACAATATCATCATACTATGGTATTTTTCATTGTTTAACATTATGTAGTTCATCCGAAAAAGTCTCATTAATTTCTCTTTCAAGATCAAATGTTTTTTCATGTTCCAGCTGATACACCTAAAATATATAGTATTTTTAGACACATTTTTATACCTATTTTTTAGATATTGCGCTTTAATGGAAGGTATTTAAGTGTTTTTCTTTCAGGTACAAGTAAAAAGATGAAAAATGCTAAAAGAAGTGAAAAAAGATTAAATTTGGAGCAAAAATGTAAAAATGGTGCAAAAGAGTTTTGGCGCCTAAGCGTCAAGTCCGGCGCTTAAGCACCGGTGAAACAGAGAAGGTCACGCATAAGCGCTAGAGGTCCCGCGCTTAAGCGCCGGAGGCGGTTATTTGATGGTTTAATTCATTTTGTCGAATTTTGAAGAGACATTTGAGGCACCTATTGGCTAAAAAGGGTGGTTATGACCACCAGAAACGAAAATATGATTAAAGGACTTGTGAAAGGAGGCATCCTTTGGAAAACAAATCGAATTGGGACACATTTTGAAGAGTTACCAATGCACCTCTTGGAAATTTATAAAAAAGGAAGTTGAGACTTTTTTAAGTGTGCTTGAAAAGGGAGAGTTCTGAGAAATTCTTGAGATAATTTAGAGAGATTTTCAGGCACCACAATTTTACTTTATCCTTTTTGTTTTTAGTTTTATTGTAAGAATTGAAGAGTGTTGTAAAAGAGAAGTAATTCAAATGAACTTCAAAAGTTTGGTGGAGGATTTGAGATAAGTTTTGATCTTTTATTTTTAAATTACTTTTGGTTTTAATCGAGACTTCTTATTAGTTTAACAATGATTTCTACTTTTAAGCTAAAGTGTGGTTCTGTTTTCTCCATAAATTCTGAGTAGTTTTCTTTATCTTTCTCCTTAAAATAATAAGTAATTAAAGTGTTAGATGAAAGTTGTGGAGAGTATTAGTCTTTAACGTTGGAAGAAGTTGTAATGATTAATTCTATGCACTTTATTTACTTCTTGATCTGACCCATCTAGATATTAAAATTTGTTGGTATTGTCTCAGTCAACAATTGAAAAAAATCACATGAGGTTGTATGAATGAGTATATAGTAATGCATGCAAACCATTTTAAAATCAGCCCAAAGACTATGCAAAAAAGTAAAATGTGAGTTTCAAAAAATCCAATATATTTTTATCCTAAATTTTAATTAATCTTAATCTTTTATTATTAAGCTTTTGTAGAAAGTTTAGCATTTTAGGAGTACTTATGATAGCCTAGATTATATTTTTCGTGATAGATATCCCAGACAAATAACAATCAAATAAAAAAGCATGAAGATAAAAATAATCATAAAACAGAAAAAAGGCAAGTCAATCAAAATAATGAGCACACAGGTGTTGTTGGGTCAACAACATCTCTCAGGAAAGCAGAAAAAGTGGCTAAACTCTGCATATACATGTTTGGTCTTCTATACAAATATAAATTTAAACTTAAGGTACAGGACAAGAGTTGCTACTCCTGGTCCCTATCATGTGGTTCAACGCATCATCTAACTCAGAATCTGTGCCCATACCTTATTTCTAATACAAACTTTATCATAAAATTCTATCAAATACATGAAAAAAGAAAAACAAAAGGCTCGACATGCAAAAAATGTTAGCACGGGCTAACATACAACACATATGAGCCATGTCTTGTGGAAGGAGCTTATAACAACACCTGCAAGAATGAGTTAGTATTAAATAATAACATTGCTCCTCCCTTATTAAACATGTATGTGTATATTTAGGCATGGACTCCTGTAAGAAAAACAACCTAATATATTATTGCACATGTCCACAATAAACAGACAAAAACAAGCAAAATGATGTCTGGCTAGGGCAACCAATCTAGCAGAGAACTAGAGCAAAACATCAAAAGTATTATCTAATATCCTAGCCTTAGCCTAGTGCACGAACTAATAAGAAGTGTCCTAATTAACATCTAAGTGCAAGGTAAAGTCTACGGCTATGTATGCCTTTGACAAGATCACTAATTTCGACCTCATCCTAAAGATTCAAGGGATCTAAAGAGTGTCAACTGAAATGGAATTATGGAATTCAAAAGATTTGGCCTTACATATACCTTAATTTGCTATTTGCATAGTTTTAAAATATGGTGGATACCATAAAGAAAATATGTATTTTTTTATTTTAAAGCACACACAGCTTTCGCATGAATTGAATTTTCAAACTTGATTTTATTATTTGTTTGAAACACAAACACAAATGCCATGCCAACAACAAAGTTATCTAAGTTCATATACGTTTTTCCTTAATGATACACATTATTTGTATAGCTCCTTTTTCACTAAGTTCAAGATTTTTATACTTTTTTTACATGCAAGTTTGTTAAAATTTAGAGGCCAAACGGAAACTAGAAACTAATGATATCAAGTCAGTAACAAACTATCATGTTTGGTTTAGGCATTTGAATGTGATTATTATAAATAATAAGCAGCCAAAAAGAAAGCATTTTCATCATCAACATTAACATTATCATCATCCCAACTTTTTGGAGCTTGGTATTTCAAATCCTCATTTACACTAATATCATAGATAGTTTGGGATAAATTTATAAGAATAGCAACTAGAGTTTTATGTTGCATGGATTGAAGAGTTGGATTGAAAAATGAAACTCAGAATTAAGTTATGTATATCAAAGATGGGGATAAAAATGTATATGTTGAAAAACTGAAGATTGAGCAATAAACGATTATGCTAGATAAGCAATGTGAGATTGAGTAGCACCAATTAAAAATATATATGGTAGGCATACAATAAAACAATAAAACAATTTGACATAATATAATTAAAGTATAATAATAAAATAGAGCAAAAATAGTATGTATCCATATGCAAACAAAACACTCAACAAAAATAGCTAAAGTCAAGCGTGGCACATGAAAGAACGTAGGAGATTTCATTAAGAAAACCTCAAAAAAATAAAGATAAAGACCACTAATGATAATCATTGGTTAAGATAGCTAAAACTAAGGTATTGTTTGATGTTCATCAATATTCTAGAAAGCATCAAGACAAAAATCCACTCGAAAAATAAAAATGAGAATTAAAACACCAGCAGCTTAGAAGATATTTTAAAATATAAGTGTTTAATTAGTAACCCACTAAAGTAGGTCTTTGAACAAAAAAGGGGTAAGAAAATTTCAAATCAATGTCTTCAGAAATATAAAACTATGTAAGAACTAAATATGCTATAATTTCTATTTTGGAATGATACAAAACTTAGGCTATTTTTAGAGATGTTTTGAAATCAGATATTATACCATGGAATTTTTAAAAAGCAGTAACTTGATTATAACCTAGGGTCACAAACAGATAACTCCAAAAAGGTTTTAGCATAATTCAGTCAAATGGATTCAACATAAGGAACAGTTGCTATCAGTACCAATTAAGCATCTAAAAATGTAAATAATGAAATTGGTTTAATAGCTAATGTAACACAATAACAAATAACCACTTTAATGTGCTTATCAAAATTTTCAGAGAAGAAGTACGCATATTGGAGTAAAGGTAGAATTATAAAATTTTGACGGTCACATTGATTAAGAAGAGTTTATCTAGTGGCTTCAAACAGTAGAGCAATTGTTTTATTACAATGAAATTCCTCAAGGCAATTAAGTTAATATGTCAGCGAACAAGCTCAAACATCTCATTGTGGTGGGAGAACCCAAAGTGTAATTGACAGTGAGAAGAAAACAGTAATATCACTACGTGGTCAAAGATGAAAAGAGAGATGCAACGCAAAAACCCTCCCCCACATCACTGATAGGACATGTTCATAAAACTTCATAACCTACACCTAAGAGACACTCCTTGAGAAGAGTACACAGCTGACTTTGATCAACTTATGTTGAGATATGAGTTGGTGAAACCAAACGAGCATACACTGACGATATATTGAAAGATTGAGATCATCCATCAATAATGTAGTTTAGTTGTAGCCATATTGAACCATACTAGATATACAAACTCTATCTTTGAAAGTGAAAAAAACTACAATATTACCAGGTGACTGACATATCTTACAAACAGAGTTCAACCTAAGAATCAAGTAATAAAAGTATACCTAGTAGAGCGCCCAAGCCAATACCACACAAGAAGAAGCCAATCCTGAGTGGAGAAAAGATGGAGTCTACCAGCACTCCCAAATCCTTCTCAGCCATGAAGTGCTTCAAGTGTCACAATTTCGGGCATATTGCATCAGATTGCCCAAACAGGAAAATAATATTTTTCACCAAGTAGGCGCAATGGAGATAGCAAAGGATGAAGACCCAGAGGTGGTTACGGAGGAGTATTAACTTGCAACCAATGAGGGAGAGATGCTAGTGATTCAAGGTGGGTCAGGAGAGAGACTCCAACAAGATTATAATTGGTTGTCTGCGGTAATTGATGTTCATAAATAATTTGAAGATATGGCGCAATAAAATACCTTTTTTCCTGTGATAAAAGGAGTAAAAGTATTCGTTGTCCAAGAAGGAAATGAATTCAAAGAGCCAACACCAAACGGCAACACCATATAAGAGGATTTCAATTTTTCAAACATACAGTCTATCTCTCACTACTAAGGGAGGTCCAACCTGTCAGAGATGAGAAAATTTTGAGCTATTTCGGAAATACTATATGGAGTAATTTGAACATTAAATTTAGCTAAACAGTGCATCCACCAATAAATAGTTAAACATGATAAATAAACAACAACGTCGGAAATTGCCTTAAGAACTTTATGGGAAAGAACATTTTGCAGTGTGATCTAAGTCTTTCCAGAGAAGAAGAAGAGGCCTCTCCTGAGTGGTTTCATTTAGAGTGGCCCAGACTGCCATCGATTTTAATCCAAAGTCAGCTCCTTCAGACATACTTGATTATTGGATGTGCCTAATTGAGTACGATTCCAAAATTTTCCAGCAATAATTTTATTATAATGGTGATAGATCGTTCCAAAATCTTCCTATGAGGAAGGCGAAGCCCCTCGTACCTATGGAGAATACACAATGATGCAATTCTGAAACGAGGGTTTGTGTTAAGGTCTCAGATGGAAAACATAATTTTGTGTTTAGTTGCGATCAAGAGTTGTGAATTATCCACTATAATGATGTGGGTGTTGAAACCACGTGATTGTGATCGTACGTATCATGCAACTATGGGTTTGCGGATCAGCCTGTGATCGAGTTAAAAACTTCAAATGCAGTGAAATCCGGAAAGAATACCAATATAACTTTTTCCATTTTCTATTTATTTCCTATCTCGCTATTTCTAATTAGAGTTTTTATGAGGGAACTATATGAATCTTGTTATTTCTTGTTTTCAAGGACTTTAGATTTAGTTTATGTTATTTGGATATGTTTTCTCCTAATTTTCTCTCTTAGAGTGTTCCATACTTGAATTGCTTTTAGGTAATGGGTCTGTAGCCTGTAAGATCAAAGCGGTGATCTCTCCCAGACATTCAGAGACCTCTTTTGTCATCCAACATGCAGCAAGCTGTTGTTAGCAGCAGGAAAACTACTGTTTTCCGGGCCGGTTCACTTTCTACCAGTCATCCACACCGGGATTTCAGCAGACACCCCCTCCTCAACATCCATACCACGATGTTTCATCATTCTCCTTGCTTATTTCAGCCGGGACAGCTGCCAAACATTACCTATTCCCCTCCAAATATTGCCAATTACCCATAATTCATTCACTTACTATTCCTCTCCCTCCTCCCCGTCAAACCTGCTTCCCAAAACCATCTAAAAGCACAAAAACAGTGTCATGGATGCTAACCATGTACCTGATATCATATGATATCAATCCATGGTTAATTTAGTTAACTGCTTCCCAACGTGCATAAAAGATATATGAAATAGATGGCATAGATTCCTTACCTGAAACCAGTTGCCTTATTTTAACCACATCAAATGAATGGCTGAAGTAAATTAATGTTCAAAATCTTTCCAATTCTTAGATCAAGATTTTGTTAAAACGGAAGATCCAAGAAAGATTAATTCTAACATCCAATAAAATACTGTCATTAAATGATGAGTTTGTTCCTACAAGCCGTTTTGTAAGGAGCCGTTCTCACGCTTCTTAACTAGACACAAGAAAAGTTACATACACAATAAGCTTGATCCTGCATGCCACCATTTTTTTTCTTGTTAAGAACCACACCACCAACTTTGTAAACTAATTAGAAAACTTTTGTCTTCTTCCCAAGAATTATGACTGAATAGGATAAAAATACTCTAAAGATGATCTTGTAATGTTATTCAGCGCCAAAGAAAACTTGATAAAATGAAGTAACCTTAACTTTTCTAATGACTGCGGCCATTAATTGACTTCAATAAATTAGAGTCAATAAGCACAATTTAACTATTTAAAAAAGAAAAATCAACCTCTAAGATCAAAAACAGCTAAAGGTTAAGAACATTTTGCGTAAGAATGAAAAAAAAAATAAGAAAAAAAAAATAACCTTGGCTCAAGTGAGCTCAGCATATGGTCTAACAAACCAGTTTCATGTAGTCGTGAAGGAAAAGCCCAAAATTCAAAATTTTTAGACTCAGCAGACTTTAAAGCGTGGATAGAAGACTATCTTTGATAGTTCTTTCTCCCATTTTGAGAATGGTGCCAGTACCACCCCTCGTTCTTTAAGCATTTCCTAAGATTTTAGAGAATAAAAATAAAAATGAACCAGCCATAAAAAAACTGCATATTATGATAAAATAATTAATAAACAGAAAAAGCAAGGAGCATTGCAAAAATTTAAAGCGTTTAGCCAAGATATTTCTGAAACAAACAAACCCAAATAAGCTGAAATAAAAAAAAACAATTTGGTGGCAATACGAGTAAAATAATAAAACAACGAAAAAACAAGAGCATTGTAAAAATCTTGAGCATCCAGCCAATATATTCGCTCTACAAACTAAATATAAAAGCCAGATGTTTCTGAAATAAACAATGGCCAAATCAGCTGAAATAAAAAATAATTAAGTAGCAATATGGGTCAATTCTTCCTGTCATCAAATCCAGTTAAAAGGGAAAAGGCTTCGAAGGAAAAGAAAGTTAGGCAGGAAGTAGGTTGAAATCTCTTTACTCTTACCATGAGCCTAGTGCTAGTCTATGCCAATCTCTTGTTAATCATTTCAAATGAATTTTAGCAAAGGACAAAGAGAGGAAGCAATTTAAAGGAGGACTACAACAACAACAACAACAACAAAGCCTTAATCCCACTACGTGGGGTCGGCTACATGAATCCTTTTTCTCCATTGCGTCCTATTTAGTGTCATATTTTCATTTAGTTCTAATAAATTAAGATTATTTTTAATACAATAAGCCCAAGTCTTCCTAGGTCTACCTCTGCCTTTCTTAACACAAGTCGAATCTAAAACATCTACTCTCCTAATCGGATCACTAATGGTCGACGTTTAATATGACCAAACCATATAAGACGACTTTCTCTAGTTTAAAGGAGGACTGACCAAAATAAAGGACATGTTGGGATTAAATATGAGATATAGTAACATTTCCCTCCACAGCAAGCACTGTGTTTTTGTTCAGTTCTCTTCTTAGAGATCATGTAAAAAGAACTGAAAATATATAAAAACATAAAAAGAAATGAACTAAATTACTGCGACAACAGAAAAATATACAGTTAGGATATACCAAAACCAAAGACCTTGAACTGAATAATGCACTTCTCCTTCGTTGGCCCGCCTTCTACCTCATCTATATCAGATGAGAAATCTGACATATTTCCATATACATTAGATCTCTAATTCTGTCTTTACTATTCGCAGGTTGTTGCCCCTTTAACTCTTGAAACATTTAAATCAGATGAGGTTTGAAGAGGTTCTAACATATTTGGGGTAGCAGAAACCTGCAGTTTCTTCTTTATTAAATACAATGTTGATTCAGAAAGTTGTCTGCTTGGAGTTCTCAGGGTCCTAGACTCACGAGCACCAGTTTTGCAGAGTAGGAGCATTCAGAGTGCTAGGTATAGTCCCCTTATCTGAGGGAATGTTAGCATTTTCCTTTTTTGAAGAGTTTACTACCACCTTTTTTTTCTCATTTCCAAAACTTCGGAAAGAATTTGCCAGCAACTAATCGATATTTAGAGGTTATCGCTGTTAGAGATGCAAGAAAGAGAGAAAAAAAGATGGAAAAGGAGTTGAACAAATTCACATGTTCATATAAGTGAGACAGCATGTAAAAAGCTCAGAGCATTCGTTAGTGATAGAGTAAAAACCTTTAGACAGTTGAAAACTACAATCAAATACATTTTTTTTAATTTTAAGCAACTTCCAAAGAATGGAAACAGTGTCATTTTAGACCTTTGTCTTGGAAAAGTACAAAAAGAAATGTATTAATTCTACTCGGACTAAAAATTTCCCTACCATATTTTCCTATGAAAGCGTAGCTTATTAAATATCATACCGCCCTATTTATTTCAAAAAATGTGGTTAATTAAGTCTATACTAAGACTAACACCTTGCATAAGATGGTAGAGTTCATAGTTGTAAGATATGGCTCTCCTGCTGGAAGAGATTTAGACTAATGTTAGGTAGTTCTACGCTTCTACACATGAGATTGTAACTAGATAAATGAGTTAAACATTTACTCAAAAAAGAAAACGAGCTCTAAAAAGAACAGAATACTATATACCAGTAGATGGTCAAAGGGTAAGTTCAAGCATATCAGAAACTCAACCATACTTAACAGAAAATTAAATAGGTCAATTAAAGCATTTCAAGTTCTAATTGAACAGAAGAAAAAGTCAGATGATACAAAAAAATTTATGCATATTCTTATAAACTTTAGAAGAAAGGCTACGTGTTGGCCCTACAAATCACTTGCCTGCAAAGCAAAAGCTAGTAGCAAAGCAACTCATTAACCCAGTGCATCACTTGCCTACGAAACACAAGCTCAAAACAAATTGCATGTGTCATGTTGCTTTGCCACTTTATGTGATAACATTGAGAACTTTGCTATAGCATATAACAAAATCTAAGTTCAGATTCCATGGTTTGATTCAGTATTTGAAGTAATAAATAGGGTACAAACAATCTCCTCTCATAAATTATCATACTCATTAATTCATTACTCGCAGGTTCTCTATTCTCTCATCAAAGCTAGTAACTTCTCGATGATTCCTCTCAACACACACTCTCACTAGCAGGTTTACATTAAATTTCTCATTAATTCTTATCGTTGATATGAGCAGTGTCTGTCTTTCATTCACAAGTTTCTTCTTGAGATGTTTCTCGATTTATTATTTGTCTGATTCTCTGCCTCGTCTTCACACTCTCTTACTAATACTGCCTTCATCCCTCAATCTCCAGTCCATCTCACAATCTCATGAGTATTATAATTAACTACTATTTCACCACTTCATTATTTATATCATTGACCTTTTTTTTTTTACTTAGAATAGCTACAAATTATTGTTATTGAATGTATCACTATACTTGCAAAAAAATTACTACTTGAGATGATTGAAGCCGGATTAACTAACACTTGTATATACATAATGTGTATATATATTATGAGTTTGGTTTGATTAAAGAGTGCTCTAGTTAGAAAAAATAATAAAAAAAAAACAACATTTCACTTTGATCGCTGAGGGAAAAAGAGCAATTATTTCTTTCATTATAGTTTCTAAAATCTGTGAATGTGCAACCACCAAAATTCAAAAGGCTTCTCGAAATGAGAAAACTCACGATCACAAGCTTGAGGAGCAGGAATCATGTTGACAAGCAAAATAAAAATGGTAACAGATAGATGAAGCTGCTTGCTAAATGAAGCGATGACCTCAATTACATGTGGGAAAATAGTCTTACCCTAACAAATTCCCTTTAATAGACTTCACACGGTTAGGTCAACACTTGAAGCAACCTTTAGCATATATAGAAGAAAAATCTATTAATACTTATCAGCTTGGTCAAATAATATAGAATAAAATACAATATACTAAGGTTAGTAGAGCTAAACAACACATTACGTTTCGTATAGCATCCAAATGCTTCATAGTAGGTTAAACCAGTGTATAACCTTAAGTTGTGTAGTGTAAACTATCAAATCTAAGAGAAAAAATAATAAAAGACCTACCTTGTTCATGGTGTTATAGTAGTACTTCAAATCATTTGTCGTGACCAGTTAGTCCAAGATAATTTTTCCCTTAAAAATGTTATGCAAGAAAAAAAAATATTTTAAGAAACAAATAATAGGATGATAAAATGCAGACTTCTGCAAATAAAATAACGTACATAATTTTTAGTAACTCCCAAAAGCTAAGACAATTGCAGCCCATAAAAAGTACATGACAATTGCCTAATACAGACATGGGAATCCAATCAAAGAAATGATCAACATAAATAACATTGAATGGACCACAAGAGTAATGTAAGGTCTATTTTTAGTATTTTCGAAGTTATTAGGATTTCAGATGTTTTAATTTATTTTATCAGTAAATTTATCTTTTATTTTTAAGAAACTTTAGGATTGAAGTTGAATTAGTAGGATAGGATTTAATATAGATAATCGATTTTATCACTCCTTAGGTGGCATTGTCAATCAGGAAGGACGGAAATCAGACTGCTAAATTAGGAGTTTTCTATAATTAGGAGCTACCTTATTTAAATTATTTTCAATGTCTTTATTATGATCTATTTCCCTTTTAGCAGAATATTTAGATTAGGAATATAAATTATTAAGTTACCAAAAATAGATTATGCACTTTATTTTGTGCCTAAAATAGATTGTAAGATTATTATTTAATGGAATGAAAGCAAAGGGAAAAAGCATCGAGCCTATTAAGAATTCAGCCTGTTTTTCTTAAAACTTTCACATTGTATCAGAGGCAAAATTTTGCCCTAACCACCAGTAGTTATTGGAGGACGGTCAAGACTCCCTTCCAGCTGACCTTCTTGCAGGAAGGGAGGAACTATTTCTTTGTCTTAATTCGCTTATCTAAGAATTTTCGTCCGCTGCGATCTATGATCTTATCCATTTGTTGTCCCGCAATCTCGCAATCAGTTATCTCGACTGCAATTCAAGTCTCATCCGCAATCTGCGATCTCGTTCGTTTTGTCCGCTTCGGATTACCTTCGCTAGCCATCGCTGCTTTTGTGGCATCTTCGACTGCTTCTTACGCTTCGCTTCGTCTCCTTAAGCTTTGGCTTCGACACTCCTTCCTAGATCGATGGCTTCGGCTTTGGCAAACCATAGATCTTAAGTTTCGGTATTCACGGCCTCAGCACTCTCAGGCTTTGGCACTCACTGCTTGAGGATTTTTTGTCCTGAAAATGTTATCAATTCCTTGTTGGCAAATTGATGTTTTTTCATAGTCAGCATCAATTTGAGTGAGGATGTAGGACAGAAATCAGACAGCTAAATTAGGAGTTTTCTATAATTAGGAGCTTCCTTATTTAAATTATTTTCAAAGTCTTTATTATGATTTATTTCCCTTTTAGGAGAATATTTAGATTAGGAATATATATTATTAAGTTACCTAAAATAGATTGTGCACTTTATTTTGTACCTAAAATAGATTGTAAGATTATTATTTAATGGAATGAAAGCAAAGGGAAAAGGCATCGAGCCTATTCAGAAATCAGTCTTATTTTCTCAAAACTTTGACAAGCATGTCAGATACATAGATAGAAAGATATATAGATAGATAGATAGATAGATAGATAAATAGATAGATAGAAACACACACTCACACACACACACATACAGATAAACCTAAGAACATAATTTTTAGAGATTCAAAAACCTCACAATGTTGCAAGTTGGTTTGGCTCAAAGCTTAAATTTGGTCCACCCAAGTTGCTTTTGCTTAAAAACAAAAGAAAAAACTGCTATGTTAACAATAGAGAGGAAAGCTATAGGGTCAATTACAATTTACCCATAATCAAAAAGAGCAAACCAAAGGGAAATTTCTATGAATATGCACGTTGAAAAAATATTCAATAATATACAAACACGATTACTTAAAGCACTTAATTCTATCTGATTTTAAGAAATCATTTAATGCTCTTATCAAGAACTTCAACCTCTAAACCTATAAATTTAGTAATAATCACTAATTGAGGCTTTTAAATAACATTTTAGACCAACTATGATCGCAATCATTTTTTTCTTTCCTTGTTCATCATGCATACCTATAATTGATACTTTGTTGTTATCGTCTACAAGGAGTTTGCAATAAGAAATGATTATAATGTACAAGAGTAACTTAACCTAACAGCAAACTTCACAAAATCAAATTTAGGTATAACTATAATAAAAAAAATAAGTATAACTATAATTATAATCATAGCGGTGACGAATCTTTAAATTAAAAAAAAAAGAATAAGTTTCTCAAAAGAGATTAGTAGTATGATGTTCACTAAAGTGCATTAAGTACATATCACGATTCACGACACTGGAATAATCTGAAGCGCAGGCTTCTCTGGCTGCATAAAGAAAAGAGAGGTAAAATACAATGTGGATGATAAAAATAACAATTTCACCAAAAATGGCACTATTTCTTCATGTAACAAATCAAAAGTGCATTACCACTCCATTGAATGTGAATGGCCCTTCATAAGAGATTCTCCTGAAATAGTACTGTAATAATATAAAACGTGGCTCAGTTCTGTGCACTTTTCAAGCTTCTAATTCTTAACTTTTATTGTTACCATCTTCCTGAGAATCATTAGTATCCTTTTCAAATGCTGCATACAAAGAATCAGAAAATAATGAACTAACGAAGATAATATACAACAAAAATCAAATCTCTCATTGCAATGTAGCATACCAGCATCATGAGGTGATGACCTTGCTCCAGTATTACTTACAGGAAGGATGACTCCAGGGAAAACGCCAAGTCATCCATCAAGAGAAGGAACAGAGGGTGGTGGGATGCCCCTCACTGAGAAAGGGCAAGGACCAGGAAGCACAGTTGAATACTGGGACAGGGTAAGACATTGTAAACAAGTAGCCTAAGAAGGCAGCAAATGACCTGGAGTAGGTGGCATCTGGACAGGTACTGGTGGTAAATTTGGATAAATTTGTTGAGGTACATTCTGTGGAGTTGGATTTGTAATAGAAGACTGACTTGAATGTGCAATTACTTGATTATTTGAACGGATCTCATTGTTGCTGGCGAAGACCCAAGCTTTGATGGTTGAACAGCTGCAGGATTAGGTGTTCTTATGCAGATTATTGCCCATAAAAGTTCCAACCATTGTGTTGAGAAATTAGGGCGAAGAAAAACAGTAATCTACACAAATCCAGAAGAACAAAAAGAGATTTAACGAGGTTCAGCAAAGATGTCTACGTCCTCGGAAGCAGAGCAGCGGCTTTTCCACTAATCCAGAAAAAAGTACAGTATACAGAATATGGGATGACACCTAGGGTTACATACAGGTCTACTTATAACCCTATAAAACCCTGGAGTACAATAAGTAATTACCACATTACCCTTGTACCTCACCCCCAACACACATAAGGAAACTCCCTTGATTTGGACAGAATCTTCCGCTCCGCTTCAAATCTGTCCCTCTATAATATATGAGTCATATCTAACACATTGGAATATGACCATTTATCAAACAACCACTTGGTGGCAACATGCTTGACACATTAGAAACAGGAGAGATTGTCAAGCTTATGGATGAACTTGCATGCATATCACGTTAAAACTTTGGATTTAAACTAGTCGATACCGAAGTTATGCCAGAATCAAAAGGCATTGCCTTAGAGGTGCACTGCAAACATAGAAATGGAAGATCAACTTTCAGTCAAAAAAGAAAATGAGTAACAATGGATTTATAAGGAAAAAAGAATAGTATTTAAACCACATAAAATTTAAAGAAACGAACTGTGCATGGCAAGGTCTTAACAGAAGCCTACATTGTTGTTGGCCCGGAAACGCGACCAAAGAAAAATTTTGTTGAAAGCGATAGCTGGCCCTTGGGAGGGGGAACTGACAATTGAATGGATGGTGGAAAATTCTGCACGGTTGCAGAAATGGATGCATTAGGACAAATAGATTGACGGGGTACTGCAGGCTGCAAACATACAGTAGCCAGTAGTGGCAAAGTTGGGACAGAATTTTCAATCAACAGCGGACATTGATTATTCGCCTAACGGCAAGACATGTATATAAAAAGTTGAGACAGATGATTCCGTCAAAAGCAAATATATTCATCCATATTGAACCAAAGAAAGGTACCATATGAAGTATTAAAAGCAATTGAGAATTACAACAGCGGGTTGAAACTGCTGACCAGAAGCAGGACTAGCATGGATAGTGTAACAACATTGTACGAAAAAGACAGTCAATTTCCTAAAGACTGCCCAAAAACTGGCAGTTGTAGAGCAGCTGGAGACATTTATGGAGTTGATAGTAAAGCCCACACAAAAAATGAAACCAAACAAATTAGTTGGAGAATGTTAAGCGCAAAATACAAAGCCTAAAAAAAATTAGCACAAGTAACAAAACTAACAGGAGAAGATGAAGTTTGTTGAGGAACCCCAGAGGTAGAGTTCGCCTAGGAAATACACTGTAAGAGAAAGAAGGTGGAGGGACAACATAGACATGTGAGGAAACGAGTGTTGCCGGAACATGATCTTGTAATGAGTCACTCGCATTACCATGAATAGCCCTTTGAGTCGGTGAGCTCATGGGAGGCGATACAGTTAATGTTTCTGCCCATCCAGAATTTATATATGAAGAGTCAGTAACAAGAACAGAAACATTACATGGTCCTCCCTCTGTTGATGTTGCAATGCAAGCAGGATTTGAAGCAGGCGAATTTTGTTGTGCTCCTGCAAGAGGTGACTCAGCAATTTGTGACTGAATGGAAGAAGATGGGACCTGTGTCTCCTGCACCAACAAAACTTATGAAGACATTACGTAATCTGACATAGTATTTGAAAAAACTAGATCATAAGTATATACAGTGCATACTATAAATAGGCACATTAGTTAGAAATTGATTGTGCAAGATTAAATAGAAGAAAAAATGAATATACGCAACAATTGAATTCACACAATTTTTTCCCTAAGCAACTCAAGAATATGAGCATGCACTATTTGAAAGGCCTGGCAACTCTGTTATTTCAATGTAAATGTTAGATGCCACAAATCTGAGGATATTAATAAAAATGGGATAATAAGGAAATAATGTAACTAGAAATGTTCCTTGTTTACCCGCAAAGACAACCAAAGTGGTAAAAAACAAATAAAATGACCATCTGATCGGGAAAGGCAGGAGTGTTTGTAGGAAAAACACCACGATTCATTGCAAAATCTTTGCTATACAGCTCAAAAAGAAACCTTCACTCTCCCTTTTGTTGAGAATTGAACCTTATTTAGGGTCCTATTCGTAAAAAAAAAGAATATTGAAGAAGTTTGCGGGTTTATCTGTAAAATGTTATAATACCCTATTTAAGCCACGTTGTAAGAATAAAATTTTTTAGCAATTCTTTTTTTTATGGTATCAGAGCGTAACCTAAACGTCGATGTCTTTGCCTTCCTAGATCGTTTCGCCTTGCAATATCGCAGGGTTCGGTCACGTCTTTGCCTTCCCATATCACGATTGTATCACACAACCATCCCAGATCGCAATCGCACGACCAACCCAGATCGTGAAGGATCGATCCGCTCGTTGCCTTCCCAATATCGCAATTCTGTCACATCTTTGCCTTACCCAATCGCGACGGTATTGAATGGGTCAGTAACGTCGTCGCCTTCCCAGCAAGCTCTGATTGTGACTGTCTCGCAGGTTTCAGTCACAATGGTATGATATCATACGATCGGTCACATCATCACCTTCCCGCAAGCTCTGATTGCGAATGTATCGTAGGATTCCACGTATGTTGCGATCCCAAAATTGCTTTCTCGACTATATCACAGGGAATTCAGGCAGGAGAGGGCTTCAGTGGTTTGCTGCAATTGGAAGAAAGTCAAGTGTGATCTATGATTGAGGATGTTAGGAGAAGAGGTGGTGCAGTAGGTAAAGGATTCGAACATCTGGGTAACATAGATCCTGAAGTTCAGAAGGTCTTGATTGAACTCATATAGGGAGCTAGCATCTTGACGAGAGCCACTACCTCAGCACATGCTCCAACGTAGATGAAGCTAAATCTCACTCATGTGTTGAAGCTTGATGGACCGACCACGCATCTGAGTTGATTGAATTGGATCGATTGCTCTAGTACAGAAGCGACTAGAGGGATATCTCAAGAAAGTCAAAGCTGAGCCAGAGGGTGACGATGTTAAAGAGGATGAGTGGAGGATCACACATATCTTACTTTATAAATGGTTTCTCAACTCGATGGTTCTATCGATTATATAATCGGTATATGATATTGAAAAGGTGAGGGGCTTCTGGCAGAACTGAAGAGGATTTATGTTGAGACATAGAATGCATGAGAATGTTTCAAATTCAGCATGAGATGAAAGAAGTGGTACAGGGTGATAGATTCATTCAGGAATACATCATAGATTTAGAATGTTTGTGGGCAGAACTTAATCACTTCTCCTCAATGTCGAGCTGTGTCAGTCCAAGAAAAGGGAGATCTTTACACAAATGAGGGCTATACAGTTGTTGGCCCATGTGAACCCAGCCTTTGATCAAAGAAGATCAGCCCTCCTAACTCAGGTGAATATCACCTCACTGGACGAGGCCATTGTTGCAATGAACAAGAGAAGAGTCGCATGAAGCTACACTCTGAGCCGAGTGGACTTCTGTATGCGCAATCAATTTTTGTTGCCTTGAGCTCAAGTATGATAGGTGTCCAAGGGGAGACTCACAAGTGTTGCAACTGTGGTGAAGTTAGATATTTGGGCAAGACCTGTCCTAGGCCACTTAAGGAAAGAGAGACAAGCCGTGATAGTGGCCGTGGTGGTAGAAAATGTAGAAAAAGGGACTTCCGAGCAAATCTAATGGTAGCAGAGCAGAGAGAGACAAGCGTGGTTTTTACCAATGAGGATCATGAGTGTCTGAAGTTGTTGAAGAGGTAGCAGAAAGTAGCAGCAGATAAGCCTGAGAAAAGCTTCCAACCAGTCATCAACAAAGGGATTGTCATTTATGCTCAACCTGACAAAGATACTTGTGATACACATGCTCTTGTCTTTATTTCCACCACTAATCCATTAGAATAAATAGTAGATTTGAGTGTATCTCGACATTTGATAGATACTGCAATAGAATTTTCTTCCTATATTCCTCTAGCAATACCAGAGAGCATCCGGACTGTTGATGACGCATCATAGCCAGTAGTTGCTAAAGGTACAATGAGAATTACCAATTATATTACTTCGTCAAATATTTTGCATGTTCCTTTTACCATTAGTGCCAATATTATCCCATTAAATTGTTTCTTTTGAAATTTTAAGGTGGACTTCCAAGAGAAAAAGATGGGTCAGACGCTGGGGACTCGGACGTGGCATAGAGGACTCTCATACTTGGAACGGAAGACGATAGATTCAACTTTTACATTCATGCTAGAAAGCGGTGTAGGACAATCCGGGAGTCTAGAGGATGTGTTGTTGCATCATAGACGCATGGGAAACTCTTATTTTAGTTTATTGAGCTAGTTATATACTTCTTTGTATGAAAAGGTAAATAAACAAAAGCTTGTTTGCGATGCTTGTAAATTTGACGAGCTTACTTGGAGCTTTTATATCAGCTTTGGGTATAAAAGTTATGGTGTTTTTGACTTTATTCATTATGATGCTTGGAGACATTGCTCTACAAATTTGATGATTGGTTATTGATATTTAGAGAGTTTTATTGATTACGTTTCTCATGTTACTTAGTTATATTTGATGTAAAATAAGGGTGATGTCTCAGCTTGCTTTAAGAACTTCCACAAGATAATCCAGGATCAATATGGTGCAATAGTGAATGTATTGAGGTATGATAATGGGATAGAATATACCAACAAAGTATTTAAGAAATACTTGTCAGCCCAAGAGATAAAGCATCAGATCACATGTCTATACATACCGACACAAAATGATGTAGTAGAGATTAAGAATAGACTTTTTCTAGAGGTTGCCCAAAACATAATGATATCAAATATTCCAAAGCACTTATGGCGGGTAAGCAGTTTTGACAGCTACTCAATTGATCAACAGGATGGCATCGAGGGTGTTGGAATCGAAGTCACTTGTCGGATATTGAAAAGAGATTAGTGAGATCATCTCATTGAAGGTATTTGGACGTGTACATCTTCTAAAAGATAACAAACCATCAGTAGGGAAGATAGATCTCATAGTTGTGAAAAATGTGTTCGTAAGTTATTCTGTTAACCATAAGGGGTATTTTTGTTGGAGCTTGTTAGAGAAGAGAATGTTTGTGAGAATGAATGTACCATTTAAAGAATTTGAACTGCACTACAACCAGCAGTGATCTCACCATTCAGTGACTTGCCTAATACTAGAGATATGAGGCAAGGTGGGGTGAGTACCAATGGTGAGAAAGTGGTACACGTGGGAGCAATGCCTTGTCCTGTGATGTTGGATGACTCAGTTGAGGAATCGGAAAATGAGAAGAGTGAACCCAGAAGTAGTGGGATTCAAGTTGAAGGTGAGTTAAAGGTGTATACACGAAGAAGAAAGCAAAATGAGGGAATGGCTCCTACAGTGCCACTTGTGCTAGCTAGTATGTCATCTTGATCTTCCGCAACTCTTAAGACATCTACACCATCCACCTCTAACTCAGAAGTCTCTGGTGATACGATTCCTCCACTTTCTTCTTCTAACCACCCAGCTTTAAGGAGGACTTCTAGCAGCAATGTGAGACATCCTCTCAAATGTTTTTGGAGAGAATATGACATTGCTAACTTTGTTTCATATTCTAACATATCACATTTACATGGAACATTCATTGCATCTTTGGACATTGTCACTATACCCAGTGTTGGTAAGTTGCTAGCGAGGATCTCAAGTGAAAAGCGGTCATGCATGAAGAGCATAGGGCTCTCGCTAAAAATAAATATGGGCGATAGTGTCATTAGCAGCAGGAAAAAGGCAGTTAGGTGCAAGTAGATCTTAACAGTGAAGCAAACTCTATAAGGGAAGGTGGAGAGATACAAAGCACGACCG